>JARJDS010016652.1:0-67672 GCA_030264155.1 Atheta pasadenae | reverse complement strand
AATAATAAATAAATGAATGACGTCAAGTCACAAATTTGCAATCTACCAGATCTTGAACATTAAAATTTAAAATTTGTTTGTGTTTTAAACAGAACTGACATAAAACTACTAATGAAATGATGCGATTATTTCGACGACGTTGTTCGGACCCAAATCCACAACTTGTGAGTTTGTCCCCTTTAACAGACAGTTATGAAGACACAGGACAGCAGCCTGTACATCCAGTACCAGTGATAACTACCCAACCAGTCACGCCTGTACATTCAAGAGATACATCACCAAAATCAAGTAAAACTTACTTTAAACTTTTAAGTTTTTGAATTTTTAAAATTTCCTAACTTTCGAAGAACATAGGCAACCAAAATGACATTCATGATTGATAAGTTTAGGGTTATGTTTAACATGTGTTTTTTTGTGTTCAAGGTCGTGCCACATGGAGTAAACGTGTCGGTGAAAAGTGGGATAAACTAAAACGTGCGGATTCTTCCGAATTACTCAACAATACACCAACGAGAAGAAAACAATGGACGCCAGCATCAACAGCAAGCAATCCAGTGTCGCCAATGGTGCAAGAAAAACGAATCTCAAGAGTGGAATCTTTACGGAATTTATTCGCTCGTGTGGGGGATAAATTTTCAGACACGGAAACTGACAACGAAGGCTCACAGTGTAAATTCTTCGCGAAGGAATCGGGAAAACGCACTTTGCGCCACAAAAAAAAGTTTCGATCTACCGGTGATAATTTGGGATTGACAGAGGAGCAGTTATTGAATTATTTGTCAATTATCAAACCAAACAAGCAAGAATTAATGGACATGTTATCAGATTTAAGCTGTGAACCTAATTGCAGTGACAATAATCAAGAAAATCGTGATGGGCGAAAGCAAATGTCTAAATCGAAAGCGTTTTCTATATTACAAGAAGCCCAGAAAGGTACGCCAAGGTTGGGAAGAAAACTACGAGGTGTCCGAAACATGTTTATGAGATCTTCATCAAAATCCGACGATGAATCTGACTTCAAACCTTCGAAATCAACAAAATCACGCGATTCAACCACCAACAGCTTGACCAGCTTAACAGATTTGATTAAACAATCACGAAAAAGTTTGAGTTGTACGGAAATCACTTCAGTTCTCAATTCGATGTTGATTAAAAGCGACGAGAGCGGTTATGGCAGTGATTCGACACGTACAGGATTCGATTCACCACGCGGATCAATAAAATCGGAAGTTTCGGAAGTTTTAGAAGTGTCAGCATCGCGAAATGGCGGCTTGGACGAGTCCAATGTGTTAGAGACAACGATAACGCCTTCATCGACGCCATTATCGCCGTTATCTCCATTTGAAATGGAGTTTTCTTTTCACAATCAAAGTACTAACACTGGCAATCATGTTAATGTCAATCATTCGATAGATTTGAACGATGTAACGATTACTAACGATGGGCAGTCAACGACACCCAAACGATTCAACTGTTACGAAGACGATACGGACACAGCAGAGGAAGACGACGACGTGGATCATCACACAGCTTTGAAGATGCAACGCATGGCTGTAAGCCGCGGTTCTGGTACGCCGAAAAGACCACGATCAGCGAGTAGTGATTTTGATACTTTGTTATCCAGAAAGAAGGCGACGAAAATTTTTGGTAAAACAAAAGAATACTCACCGGTTGATGTGGAGCGGATTGTACAGAAAAAAGAATTGAACAAAGATTTAGGGACCAAAGATAAACAACAAATTGTAAATAAACAACAAAGTAAGTTTAAACTGTTAACTCACCAAGATGGCGCAACATTTGGTTTCGTGAATTAAGGTTATGTGTTAATTTATTTGTTTTTTTTAGATGAAAATCTTAGTTATTCGGAATTAAGTCACACTTTTACAGAAAAACTCGATAAATTGACCTTGGATTATTCCTCAACGTTTAAACCAACAAATAATGAAGTTAGTAATAAAGATTTGGGTACATTGAGGCAATCTTTATTGGAAAAAGAATATAAATGTGTGAGGTTACGTTTGGACCACGGGGAAATGATTGGCATTAAAATCGAAGCTAAAAACTCGACAAGCATTTTAAAAACGTATGTTGTTAGTGAAATTGTTTCTTCTTCGGCTGCAGAACGGTAAACAATTAAAAACACACGAAAAATTTGTTTTCTTTTGTTGTGTTTTATGAAATTTCATAGGTTATGTTGTTCTAAACTGTTGTTAAACGTTACAGAAATGGAAATATTTTCATCGGTGATGAAGTGGTGAAAGTAAACGGCACGCGTCTGCGTGGTTCAAGTCTGGAGCAAGCTGTGTCATCACTAAAAACACAAAATGGCGAATTGGAAGTTGTAATAAGTCGCTTAAAAGCAACAAAATCATCCCCTACTACTCCTAGGAAATTATCTACCGATGTGTCAATATCAAACAATCGTTTTGCTCAACCCTACTCGCCGTCATACTCGAAATACACGGCGAATGTGTCCGATTTTCAAGAATATGTCCCACATATTCGTAAGACGTCACCGAGTCATAAATACTCCATAAGCAAACACCCTAGCAATCCAACTATAGCTCCGGTTATTAAAACTAGTCATCATAGTCATCAAACTGCTCAAACGAATCAAAATGCCGAAAGCAAAGAAACTAGAGTGACTTTTACTGATGGTTATGTTGACAAACCTAACCAAACAAATCAAAATAATCCAGGATTTAAGGTACCGACTTTGAAGTCACCACATTCAATGTCTACAAGCCAATTGGAAAATCCCAAACGGCAATTGGCGCCATCTGATGGGAATAATTTTAAAGTGCCACAAAGTCCAAAAAAATTAACGGGAATGCGTAAGTTTTCCTGTTCGAATTTAGATAACTACAGCAGTCGCAGATGTAGTATTGCGGTACCCATTCCTGCCGCTCGTAAAACTCAACAGATTTATTCTGCGACATTTCGTAAAGGACCCGGGATGAAAAGTTTAGGTTTTTCGATTGTTGGTGGGTTAGATTCACCACGTGGCCCGATGGGGATTTTCATCAAAACGATTTTTCCTCAAGGACAAGCAGCTGAATCTGCTACGTTACACGAAGGTTTGTTTGGAAAGCTTTGTGTATATTAGTTGCCTATATTTGTTCGTTTTTAGGTGACGAAATCTTATCAATTAACGACGCACCATTGGATAATATGACGCACAATCAAGCGATTGTAATGTTTAAAAACATTAAGAGCGGTGACGTTGTTTTGGAAATCGCTAGAAGGAATAACTACCAAAGAAGGTCAGATTCGATTTGAATCCTTCGATTCGTTTGCTTTTTTGGGCTTTACTTTGCACAAGTCTGCTTTAGGTTTAGTTAGCCTCAATTTTTCTGTTACATAACGTTTTTATAGGTTAAGTTTTGATTCTTTAGGTTTTCTTGGTTATTTTGTGCTTTCCGTGGGTTTTGGTGGTTATTTGTATATTATCTTTTTTTGTTTAACGTTTATTTGCTTATTAATTCATGCTTTTTGCTAAAATAGCTTAGGGGGTTTGGAAAAACAAAAATTTACATAAATAATAATCAAATTTTTATTAACAGGGCAATTAAATCCCGATCATGTGATGCGTTGGACATGTTTGACTGATCAAGAATTTATTTAGTTTATAATTTAATTACTTAGTGCATTAAACTAATAATCAAATTTAGTTTAATTAATCTTGACGATTGTAATTGAATTAATTAAATTAATTGTATAGTAATAAAAATTACTAATTTTTGTACAACAAAAAAATACTTTTCATAATACTGGACAGAGTTACTAAATGCAATAAATGATTATTGAATTTATTTTGTTAATTTGATTGTTTATTTACAGGTTCAGGCGTTAAAACGCGATAAAAAATTTAAAAAATTTACAACGAAACAAAATGAAGTTAAATATTAATATTTGTTTGTAAAAACACTTAAAATGATTAATTACTTTTTTTATTGTTCATGTCTATTTTTTCGATTGAAAATGTATCAATAAATCAATATTTTTCTAAATTGTTTTGTAATTCGTCCTGATTATTTTCGTACTGCCGTCGTATTTTTTGTGTTTTGATGTTTTAACGTAGACAACGCATGTTACACATATTTTCACTGGTTTGTACTGTTCGTACGGTTTGTACCAGTTTGTACCGTACGGGTCGTATGTCATTGGTAATTTTCCATCATCCTATGTCAATTTCAGTCAGTATTAACCTATAAACAACACGATAAACTTATAATGTTCAATAGTAATTATTCCGTACTCATCTAACACTACCACTAACACCAGAACGCTTAATTTTGTTAATAACTTGTGATAGGTATTGCTAAGAATGTCAAAGACGTTTATGTACTTTGCGTACGGCAGTAATTTGTTGAATAAAAGAATTCACGTTCAGAATCCTTCAGCTGTCAAACTTGGATGTGGTAAATTAAAAGTAAGTATTTAATAATATTTGTTTTATTATACACGTGACGTTCGATTTTATTTGTAAGGATTACAAGCTGGATTTTAATTATTACTCAAAAAGATGGAAGGGTGCAGCTGCTACAATAATCCCAATAGAGGGCGCCAATGTTTGGGGAGCGATTTACGAACTCGATTCCGAGCATATGCAAACATTAGATGAGTACGAACAGTAAAACGGAATAAAACAAACAAAGCTTCGTTTCATTTGTGTGTTTTGCAGCCAAGAGGGAGTTCATAATAACATATATTTTCCGTTGGATGTGCAAGTCGAGACGTCCGAAGGTAAACCAACAATGTGTCGCGTTTATCAGCAGTGTAATAATCCACCGCCGTGTAAAAATATGGCTGATTTACCACAGGAACGTAAACCTTCAGCGGTGTACTTGAATACTATCAAGCAAGGCGCCGTTGAGTCGAAGTTACCTGATGATTACATTACGTTTTTAAATAACATTCCAGATAATGGTTTCGATGGGGAAATTGAGATAAAAATGGATCTTACTGCTGAATAAATTTATTTTCTGTTTATGAAATAATAAACATTATTTGTGTTTTACGTTTATTTCGTTTTAATCAGTTTGTTTTTAGCTATTTTCGTTTGCGCATGCGCAGATATCGTTCGTGAACAATCGTTTCTCTTCGCATATTTGCGTTTTGTGCGCGTTTAGTTGGTTGCAGCGATCCAAATGCATGCGAAACGCCTTCACCGCCTTCAGACGACGCGATCGCGATCAAAGACCTTCGCAAAGTGACCGATAACTGGACTTAACTTAATCGGACTGTCCAACTATATTCCGTTCATTAAACCAAGAGTCTATTGTTCTGTGGGTGTGCAGTGTGACGTTGTTCGTTTGTTTTTTGCGTAAAACGAAAATCCAAAAACCACAGCAGGAAGCGGAAGATTCCGGTTGCAATAAATCGGATTCTGTGAACTCGTAAATCCGGTATTGCTCCAGTAACTTGCTCCTTGTTATGTTTGTAACGTCAAAGTTTTTACGTCGACTATAAATAGTTAACCAAACATCGCATCCTGTGTATATACCAGTATATACTACATTTATGAGTACACTGTGACGCCGACGCAACTGGACGCAACGTAACGCTAAGGAAAAGAAACAAAAAAAATAACGAACGCGAATTAACAACTCTACAAATCGCAATAACGTAACACAAATGTGGAAACATCGCATGTCGCATGATGAAACGCAACGGGTGCCCCTGTCTTCTGCGTGCCTTCGTTGCTGAGTGTATTTCGTATGGTTGCTGTGCTTCTGTTTCCAGCTAAATTAATTTAAATTAAACGTAATCAATCGCGTTCCGGGGCGCGAGCCGCTGTGACGGTGCTGCATGGCGATCGTCGATTGTTTTCGTCCAGGGCAGCAACCAGACGTAGAAATGCGATAAATTACAATTATTACACGTCGGTAATTGTCGTATGTAATAATCAAAGAGAAAATACACGCCTGATAAGGATTAAAAATATTTCAACGTAAAATAATGTAATTTTGTCATTGTTAGGTTATACAAAATAGATGGTAAAACAATATCGAATCAGTGATTCAGGCTTCCATCTCGGCTTATCAGCTTAATTAATTCAATTACTTAATTTATCAACGAGTAAGACAATCGTTAGGTCAGTGTGTTGTGTAATTAAGCGACGTGGGAAGTTACAAGTGGAAAATGGCTACTGGTTTTGATCACAATGACAGAAACAGGTATGTAAAGTTCAACTTATCCTAATTAACATACAATCAATGCTAATTACTGTTAATAAATACAGTTAATAATGTTATGTGTTACAAAACTTCTAGTTGGTACTTTGGTTCAGTCACCCGAAGAGATGCAACAGATATTTTGCAAGCTGAGAGAGAGAGTGGTGTTTTCTTGATACGAGATAGTGCAACTAGTGTGGGAGATTATGTTTTATGTGTTAAGTAAGTAAACCTAATTTTGTTTTAATGTTAAAGCACACAATTAATAAATATATTTGTTTGTTATTTTTAGAGAAGATAGTAAAGTTAGTCATTACATTATAAACAAAACACAGCACAGTGAAGAAGTGTATTATAGAATTGGTGATCAGGTTTTTCCTGATTTGCCTGGCCTATTAGCATTTTACAAGCTTCATTATTTGGATACTGTGCCACTAATTCGACCAGCTAAGAAAAAAATTGAGCGAGTTATGGCGAAATACGACTTTGACGGTCAAGTAAGTTTGAGGTTAGAATAATTTACATTAAGCTAATGATACATTTTTGTGATGTTTTAGGATCCTGATGATTTACCATTTAGAAAAAATGATATTTTGACAATATTGTCAAAAGATGAGGAACAGTGGTGGACTGCGATAAATAGTAATGGCGAAAAGGGTTCTATTCCGGTACCTTACGTACAAAAGGTACTTACTTATAACCTAAAATATTTAAATAGTATTTAACGTTTAATGTAAAATTTTATCTAAAGTTGGAAGAAGGACAAACCACGATGGATCTTTCTCGGCCTGGTTCAGGTGGTCCAATATCACAAGCAATGCCGCCTCCACACAATAATGATGCTGCTACTAAAAAATATCAAATACAAGTAAGTTTTTTGGGAAAGTTTATCATTCAGTGTTCATAATTGTGTTTTCATTATTGCAGCATAAGTATCAACGACAATTACCAGCTCGAGCCCGTGTAAAACAAGCGCGGGTACCAAATGCATACGATGAGACAGCTTTGAAACTGGAAATCGGCGATATCATCCTCGTACACAAAACGAATATCAACGGCCAATGGGAGGGCGAGCTGAATGGCAAGACCGGCCATTTTCCTTTCACGCACGTCGAGTTTCTCGACGACGAACCACCCGTCGATGCGTAAACGTGCCCACAACACCAAATTGTATTGTGATGCTCTAACGCCATTCATCGAAACTATGAAATTATGAATTTAAAAAAAAACAACAACACACAACGAGACACCATGACACACTATAAATTTAATACAGTTAAACAATGTTCCATTGTGCACAACATTGCACACCATGTATAAGATGCTAAACTAATTAGGAAAAATCTAATCTACGAAATAATCAAAAAAAACATAAAAATGAAAATTTCATTGATTGTCGAAATACTAGTCTTTGTGTTAAAAACCATGTTGATAAGTATGACAACGAAACAAAAATGGCAACTAAAATCAAAGAAACATTCAAAAACCGCAAAATATGTCAAAAAATCAAACGTTTCAAGGTTAAAAATATTGTATACATAATTCATGGGTTTCAAATGTTTCCTATAACTTTAACCTCGAATAAACATTTTGTTTTTAGTTGTAACTATTAGCAAAACGGATCCCGGTGTATTTAAATTTTGGGATCGTAACTAAGAGGTGTTCTTGGTAATGATGTGAATCCCAAAAACAATTGTACGATGTGTTTGTGTTTAATTCCAACGTGAACCTAAGCTTATACTTGCTAAACGCTTGGTATTTATCGTTCTGCAGGAGTCTTCAGTCACTCATCAGTCATGGAATACGTTGCGAGCATGTTTTAAGCATTTGTGCAAAAATGTATTTTTCTTAATTACATATCATATTTAAGTAAAAATGAATTATTGTTTTGCTTTTCTTACGGAAACGTAGTTTGGTTTATTACAAAAAGTATATGGTTACACTCAGTATATAAGTTCTCGGTTAAAGTTTTGTTGTATGTTGAGTTGCGTTTGTTTTAGCTGCTGACATTGTCGTTAGATGTCGCTTCAGATGTTTTTTTTTTTTATTTAAGAGAAATTGTTATTTTGTTTTTATTGTTATTTATTGGATTTGTAATTGTTTTTTTTTCGTATAATTGAAGTGAGAGAGTATTGTGAATTGTTGTAAATAAGTTTATGTTGTATACACGGAATCTGCACGGAATATATCTATTATGTATCTATATTCCGTGGTTGTAGATGTCGCTCACGTCGAGCGTGTTGTCGTTCATACCCGCCCGTTAGCCGAGTTTTACCAAGTTTTACGTTCGTCCGCCGCACACTCGAGCGCGCCTTCGGCCTCTGGTGAACGCGAGTGCGCGTGCCCATAGCAACGCATTCCAACGACGAACGAGCAGTTGGCGTACAAGCCGCGTCGAGACAAAAACAGAGCGAAGAGCGTCGCGAGCGTCGTCGAGATAACCATAAGCTCCAGGAAACGCGTTCAACGCCATACGATACGGTATGACCGCCGAAGAGCGCGCTGCGTGTTGGTCGGGCACAAAACAAAACACGAGCACGACAACAACACGTTCCAATACGACGAGTGTTCTTAGTGCTAGTGCAGGTGCGATGTGATCGGCGGCGAGTCTGCGTCCGCGTCCTCTGCGTTTAGTGGTGCGAAAATGGGACGATCGAAGTTCCCCGGCAAGCCGTCCAAGCACGGCAATCGGACGCGCGTGAATGTTCTAGCGACAAACAGTGTTCCAAGTAATATAAATTCATCATCGGGAGCGGCGAGTGCCTCCGCGGCAACGGCCGCTGTGGGATCAACAACAACATCATCATCATCTAGTCCGGTGTCAGTGAGTACGAATGGTAACGCAGTGTCCAGTGACATTAATCCGAATGTGGTGGCTGTCGGAGATGTCGTCGATGACGAGCTGGACGAAGACGAGGAGTGTGATCAGTCACCAGCTATCAACGACAATGACGAGGAAGAGGTATAAATAAATTTTTGACGAATTTCTGTGTAAAGAGGTGGGAATGTGGGGCTGTTGGGCAATAGTACGGACACAATTGTGTGCGTATATGCGTAACAGACTGTAACGTCTGCGAGTTTGTTGTAATGATGCAAATGCCGCAGTCATGCAAACATCAAGTAAGCGCGCGTCGCGGACGTGAGACGTCCCTGACCATAGACAGGCGGCGGCATCAGCACGACGCACTAGTTGTAAGTACGTTTCAGTACGTTTGTACGCAACATCGCGTTCGTTTGCGTGCGTTGCGTTCTCTCCTTTTTTGCGTGCTATGTCTTGTTTTTTTTATGAACGAATTCGTTACGTGCGTTTGTGTATGATTCGTACGAAAAGTCTTCTTAGTCACCCGGCTGGGCGGTGTGTAAGCACGAGCGACCGTGTTTTGGAGGCCGAAAACCCTCCAAAACCTCCAAACACGTTGCTGCGACTCTGCTCACAACACAAAACACTACGGAACAAAACAACCTTGGGGTTTCTTGAATCAACCAATGCGCAATTGTGTATCTCACAGCTGAATCCTTGATTTTTTCTGCCAAACAAAAAATGCGACATTATTTTTTAAAAGTTGTCTTCTCCAAACCTAACTAAACATGCTTTTGTTTGTTTTGCTTTATTATTGACATTAGATTGCAAACAAAACAAATGTCTTCGGTCAGTTTTTATTAGTGAAATAAAAATATATCCGTTTCTTAGGTAGGCAAGGCAACTTATTATACACAACATTTTTAATAATGATAATGTCTATATTTTTTTTAAATAAACTGATGATAATTTTGGTTGTTTTGTTTAAGACAAAAAATGATAAAACAAACCCAAAACGTCGTCCGACTCGAATTTGCCGAACGACACAAACTTCTGCGACCATCACAACAAAAAAATTATGCACACCGATTAAAAAACGCGGACGCATTGCGTTGTTGGCAACCCAAAATACATGCAGTCCCAAGTATCCACTCACACGAAGCAGGGTGACCAGAAGAGCATCGATTGGTGGATTAAACCGCAATTTGCGCCGAGATCGAAGCAACAAAAAATTAGTCGAACGCAAGGACCCGACTGTTGGTAAGTTTGTCCTGCCAAGTCGAAGCGTGCACTCTTCCCGGGTTATAAAGCCCAACAAACGCTTTATCAGTTTGGATCAGGACACTAGAATTATTCGGAAACGCGTTAAACGACAGTGTAACATAAACAAAACTGTGACGTTCGCTGGTGAACCTTCGTTTATAGATGCTGAAACAAATGAAAAAGAAACAATCGCTACGAAAGTTACAGAGTGTGATGAACCAAACGAAAGTGAAGACTTGAAACTAGCCGAGAGCTTAGAAAGCTCAACAAAAAATGGATCATGTTCTTTGCTAGTAATGAAAACTCCAATTTTACAACATGGAAAAGTTTTACTACGCCAACCACGCTTGCAATTAACCTCTCCGAAAGTTTTGAACAGCACCATGGATCACACTGGTCCTTTTTCAGTGGCGACATCTACATCGTCGTCACCGAGAACAATAACTTGTGGTGTCTGTGGTGCTGTGAGGTTTTATAGATTCGTGAAAAACGCACGAAAGTTTAATATTTTCAGTTGCGAGTCGTGCAGGAAATTTATTTCGAGGTTAATCAAACGCACAACGATCACGAATAACTCGAACACGGAGTTGAATTGTTTAAAAGGGCAAGGGTTGTGTCACGTGCCACCTAATGTAAGGTCTCAGATGCATAAATTTTCTCAGTGCAATACGAGATGTCCAGCTTGTTGGTTAAAATTGTGTTTAAAGTCGTTTCAAATACCTATGGCTTTGAAAACAAGTTTAACGCAATTGTTACCGAAGTATATGCAACCCAATGACCACGCGACGAATACATTGCCGCTGTTATCTTGGCAAGAACAATCGCCGAGTTCTACATCCACATCTTCAACGCCAACGACACAACTACAGTCTGTAACGGAAACTCAACCAAGTTTGGTAGTAACAAATAAATCATTATCGCCGATTATTGCTAATAATAGTAATAATGAAGGTGTCGCGACTACTTCGTTACGACAAAGACCTATCAGGCTGACACAACAGGCCAAAAATGTTAATACTGTCAAAAATTTCAAATCGGTTAAAATCGTTGATAAACAAGTGGCGCCACCACCGATGGAAATCAAACGCGCTAAAGTTGACATGAAAGGTCCTAGAGTTAAACATGTTTGTCGGAGTGCTTCAATTGTTTTGGGACAAATGCCCGCTACCTTTCCCTTGGAGAATATTTTGAAATCGGAAGAAGCTAAGGATTTGAAAGATACAAACAAAGAAATTAAAGAATCGAAGGAGGTTAGAGATGATAACAAAACAGATGAGAAACATCTTGATCTTGTTAAACATAAAACAAAAGACGGTTTCGGGGTTACTAAATCTGTCAAATTTGATTTAACAACAACGATCATTGAAAAACCGGACAAAACGGTCAATGAAACAAAAGACAAAGAGATTAAACTCACAGCGACATCTGTTGGTGAACCTGTTGAAAATCATATCAAGGAAAATAAACAAGAAAAACAAAAGCAGCAACAAATTCAACCACAACCACTATCGATGCTTCCAATGGAAATCGTATGTGTTTTTAATTGTTTTCTTTTTAAATTAAAAGTAACTTATACTAAATGATATGTTTTTTTTATAGACAAAACCATCCTTTAATAAAAAATGTAAGAAAATCACGCAAATGGAGAATCCTAACCTGTTGAACATTGATTTCTGGGAGAATTACGACCCCGACGAAGTGGTTTGTAACGGTTATGGTTTGATTTCTACGGAAAAGTTTCCAATGCGCGCTATTTGTTTTCTCTGTGGGAGTGCGGGCAAAGAAACGCTTGTGCATTGCTGCCTCTGTTGTGAGCCTTACCATCCTTATTGCTTGGAACAAGGCCCGCCTAAGTTTCAACGTCCTGAACAAAAGTTTTCGTGGGTTTGTCCGAAGTGTACGAAGTGCAGTGCTTGCGGCGAAGCTGACAAACAAAAAATTCACTGTCAAAAGTGCCACAAGGCGTATCATCCGCAGTGTTTCAATCATAAATGGCGGACAGATGATAGACCCACTGTAAGTTTTATTTTCTAAACAGAGTTTTTATATGGTTTTTACTATACTAAAATTTTAATGTGTTAACAGGTATGTTCCAATTGTCTGCGGTGTAAAAGTTGTGGGACTGATAACATCACAAAATTCGTCGGTAACTTAGCTCTTTGCTTGGCCTGTTTCAAATTGAGGAATAAAGGAAACTTTTGTCCTTTATGTCAATGTTGTTACGATGACAATGATTTTGATACTAAGGTAATTTTTGTTTTGTAGTGATTGCTTGGTTGTGTAAAAAAATATAATATAAATTTTTATTGTAATATAAACAGATGATGGAATGCGGAAAGTGCAATAAATGGGTTCACTCCAAATGCGAAGGATTAAGCGACGAACACTATCAAATCCTTAGTATACTCCCCGAATCCGTCGAATTCATCTGTTGTTTGTGCTCTACTGAAACAACGCCATTTTGGCGTAAAGCCATACAAAAAGAACTGCGCTCTTGCCTTAATAATATTCTCCGCCTTATGAGCAAGAATCGTATCGCACGCGAAGCGTTTAAACTGACGCCATTGAAAGCGTACTCTCCGCATGCGCACGGCCATTTGCAATCCGCGCGTCGTTTACAATTCGTCGACGCAGCTGACAACAAACCAGAAGAAACAAATGCCGACGAAATCGATGGTGAGTTAGAACAAGTGAACCTAACTTTCAAAAACAAAATCGATTTTGGTGAAAATAGTTTCAACTGTTCATTCCTAAACGATTCCAAACTCCCAATTTCACCTCGCATGGTCGAAATCAAGAACAAACTCAACTGCAATGAGTATTATTCATTACATGAGTTTAACGAAGGTATGGAATCGGCGTTAGGTTCAACATCGGACGGTAAATTATTAGACATTTACCATTCAATCTTAAAAAATGTGTTGCCTTGGTTCGATCCAAGTGTTAAAGAAGATTCGAACAAAACTTTAGAATCATCTCGCATTGATTTGGATAGTAATTTGTCGAATAATTTACAAAGCAAACTCGAAGAACTTGAATCAGGGTTAGAATTCCAAAGTATCGAAACAATTGAAACAAGGGTTTGTAATTTGTGTAAAACAATCGGCGATGGTCTTCCTGAAGAAGAAGCTAGGTTACTGTACTGTGGGCAGAACGAATGGATACATGCGAATTGTGCGCTTTGGTCGTCGGAGGTATATGAAGAAATTGACGGGTCTTTGCAGAATGTACAAAGTGCTATCACGAGAGGGCGCTCGATACGTTGTTCGCAATGTAAGCAAAAAGGAGCTAGCGTCGGTTGTTGTCTTAAGGGCTGTCATGAAACGTATCATTTTCCATGCGCGCAAAAAGTGAAATGTCATTTCAACGCTGATAGGACCATGTATTGTTATATACATGAACCTCCTAAAGATATGAATCTCATAACGAACAATCATGATTTTGCTATACGGCGCTCTGTGTACATCGAGGTCGACACGAAAAAGAAAAAACTAGCAGATCGTGAAAAAGTGAATTACATGGTTGGGTCTTTATCGGTTGTGTCATTGGGGAAAGTTATCCCGAGTATTTCGGATAGCGTCGACGCCATTATACCTGTAGGATTTGTTTGTTCAAGACTTTTTTGGTCTACGCAAGAACCATGGAAGTTGGTACGTTACAAAATCACTACTTCTGTGATTAATTCATCCACGGAGACTTACATTGATCGTAATTTTACGGTGGACCACTGTTTACCTAAACATATTGTGGATAAAAAGTTGAAAGAAATGTTATTGTGGCATAATGATAAGGATCGTGCGGATATATACGAGTTTGAAGACTATGAAGAACCCCAGAATACCGGGGACATTTTATCGCCGGAATTGACCGATGCCATTTTGGGGGAGTTACCGCAAGATTTGTTGGAGGGTTTGTCAATGCAAGATATGCTGAAGGAATATGAAGAGTTGATGAGTCTTGAGTTTAAAAACACGGAAATTAATAGTAATGACAATTTAAGTCTTAATATGAACGAGAAAGATGACACGAATGATAACAAAGACACAAACGCGGTGAAAGAGGTTAGGGAGTTGAAGCGATCAAAATCGGAAGTGTTTCAAAAAATTAAAGACCAAAACCGCACATGTAGTCTGGCGTACTTACATTTGGACAATAATTTATCGCCGGTTATTAAAAAACGTAAAATAACAACGCCGCAATTTATGCAAATCGTGCAAGTAGATGGCGCTTGTGATTCGGGCTCAGAGTGTGCTTCCCCGACTCATGAAACTGAAGATGTATGGGGCGATGATATCAGTCTAGGTAATGTAAAATGCGAAAAATGTCATTGTACTTACCGTACTAAAATATCATACGAGCGCCATCTTGAAAATTGTGACGCTATGTTCACCAGCGAAAGTGAAAATGAAGAGGTTAGTATTGGTATTGCGACCGATCAGACCCAATCTTCGGTTATTTATGAATCGTTTTCGTTTCAAAGTACTGCGACGGCGCAGAATCAACTTAAATCGACGTCAACGGTACAAACGCAAAGTGTGGGTATGGATGGCGTCGTGTACAATTATCTTCAAGGGCAGGTTAAGCCAGGACAACAGCAATTGGTGGTCGATTCTCAATTACAAACGGTTACTAGTAATGCGCATGCATTAATGCCTGAAAATCATGTACAACAGCAACATTTAGGGTTGGATGCGTTACAGAATATTCAAGGTATGCAATCAATTCAGCAGGTACAGCCACATATGACTGTACCGTACTCTACGTCTCAGAACGTTGATATGAATTATATTAATATAAATAATTTAAATCAAAATCAAATAACGATTGATTCGAAGTTATTGGCGCCCGTGTTGGTCAGGCCACAGATTCAGGTTCAACAACAATTGATACAAAAGCGGTGTTCACCTAAACCTAGAGCTGTCATTAGTAAACGACCCATTGTTACTCCGCATTCGCAAACACAGTCGAGAATGGTCCAAGTGTTGCCGCAAATTTCACAGAGTCAACCGGTGATTTTGCAACAAATACCCGCCATAAATACGGTGAATACAATGAATATGTTGCCGTTTGTTGATGCAAACTTTCAAAGTACTTCACAAAACGTACAGGGTGTTTCTGGTGTGCAATACGTCGTGACGCCACAAGTCAATCAAACGCAACCCACTACACAATTGGTCCAATTGCAAGATAATAACTTTTTGAGTTTAGTACAAAACGTCCCACACGTTCAGCAAGTCCAACAATTGCAACCGACTATGATTATTCCGCAAAGGGTCGATCAAGGTCAAATCATGATTGATAGTAATGGGTCCATGATTTGGGCACCAGGTGGCGTTCAAATGCAACCTGTTTATTATGGAATTGAAACTGTGCAGACTACAGTAATGCAGAGTCAGCACTTTTTACCAACAACTGGTATGCCAACCATGCCGGGAATGATGACGACCAATAGCAGTTATTCGGCAACAACGCAAGTTTTTCAAACGTCAAAACTCGAACCGTGTTTAGATGGAAGTTATGTTTTGGTTAACCAAATGAATCAGAACCAATTAATGAATAATGTCCAAGTACGGCAACCAGTACAACAACAACATGTTCCGCAAGTAGTTCCACAAGTTGTCCCACAGGTGGTGCCACAAGTCCAGATACAGAATATGCAAAATTTACAAAATGTTCAAATTAAAACGCAGCCAAGTCACCAAGTACAACAACATCATGTGCAGTTACAATCTCAGGTACAAATACCAGTTCAAGCGCATGCACCAGCTATGCAAACTGTTCAACAACAACAGCAACCTCAACTGCAGAAAACTATTCCGATAACAGTAACAGCTGTTTCTGTACCTGTTTCGACGTCTACAACTGCGCATAGGCATACGCATGTTAATGACGCGCCGCCATCCTGGGGAAATACAATACCGGTGAAAGTCACAACAACACCACCAGAAGTTAGTCTAGTATCTATAAACAAACCAGAAATCAGCGTGAATAAGACTTTACAGGTTATAACCTCAATAGCGCCTGTAACGCCTTCTAACGTAGTTAAAACTACGACCTTGGGTATACCACAAGGACATAACCTCACTACTGCTTCCAATAATCAAAACGCCTTAAATGCGAATAGTATTACGCTTCCTGTCGCACCTTTTGTTTCTGAACAACGAATACCCACGAATATTGTTACCCCCACTCCTAAAACTGGCGTACCTGTACAACCCGCTCGACCAATGAGTCGCGTCCTACCTATGCAAACTTCAGCCACACAAAAGAAATGTACAGTAGATCCTGTGATAGAAAAAACAAACGAAAACAAAATCACTGTTATTGGAGATGTTGTAATACCCAAACACTTGCACAAGACGCAATTGGTACCAGTACCGGCAAAAGTGACAGTTGAACCGCAACTAACCTATAAACTAGAAGTCAAGGGTGTGAATGTTGATGAGTTTAAGTTAAGAGCGAAAGAGAAGGGTCGAGATATGCCTTTGTTAGCGAAAGTTATTCAACAACAAAAATTCGCACAAATTGCGCAAAAAAATGTGACAGACGTGGTTAGAGTTGAGTTGTCACCAGAAAAAAGTAAACCATCCCATATTTTGGAGAAAAAATTAAAAACCTCAGAGAAACTTAGTCCGAAAAAAATTGAAAAACTTGGTGAAAACGATGATCATTGTCAAGGTCAAAAACTGATAGAAGACATTATTAAATCTGATGATAACTCGGGTAACAGGAGTAAAATCGAAAATACCAAGGAGAAGGATGTATTGAAAGTGAATAAAATTCAAATCGCGCCCTTAAAAGTCAATAAACCAAAAACCACCCCAACGACAGGATTGAATTTAATTTTGTCGAAGGATAACAAAGAAAACATTTTGTGTGATTCCACTTCAACCACAGCTCTGCATGAGCCGAAATACTCCACAAAACGGCCGAACACAACGTCGATTTTTTTTAAAATTGAATCCTCTGATGGTTTTGAATATACGGCAACATCTCTACCGCAAATTTGGCGAAAAGTTTTCGCTGAGGTGCAAGCCGCGCGTGCGTCACATAATTTACCACCCTTGCCAGATGTGGCGTTGAAGGCATTCAATGACTTCGACATTATGGGTTTGAAAACGAAGGGTTTAAGGTTTTTGATCGAACAACTACCGGATGCGGTTAAGTGCAAGCAGTATAAGCCGCTGTATCATAAACCGAAGGATCCCTATCAGTTTGAGGACGAGGATGATGAAGACTCCGCGAGGCGGTGTGTGGCGTATGACAATCATCGGGAGAAGTATGATATGTTTGGATGGTTATGTTCGAAGCACAGGACTTTGGAGATGTATGATTTGGACGCCATTTTAAAGTAAGTTTTTTTTGTGGGTTTTAAGGTTATGTGGTTTTTAATGTGTTGTTTTTGTTTAGAAAAAACGCTAGCAGCAGTTTACCCATGGCGATGCGCTTTAGAGCGCTCAAAGTCATTTCAAAGTATTCGGTTGGCGTTTATCGCTCAGATATTCACGGTCGGGGGTTGTTTTCATTGCGGGATATTGAATCTGGAGAAATGGTGATTGAATATGCGGGGGAGGTAATTCTTATTTTTTGAAAGATTTGTAAGTTTAGTGGGTAAACTCAAACAACGTTGTTATTTATAGGTTATACGATCAGTTTTGACTGATAAACGTGAAAAATACTACAATACCAAAGGAATTGGTTGTTATATGTTCCGGATTGATGATAATCTCGTCGTTGATGCTACAATGAAAGGCAACGCAGCGAGATTTATTAACCATTCATGCGATGTAAGTTTGCTTTGATTTGTAAGACTCGTGTTTGGTGTATACTCATTTGTGTTTGTTTGTTTTCAGCCAAACTGTTACTCAAAAGTGGTGGAAATTCTCGGCAACAAACATATAATCATCTTTGCGCTACGTCGAATTATCTGCGGAGAAGAACTCACCTACGATTATAAATTCCCGTTCGAAGAGGATAAAATTCCGTGTTCGTGCGGTACGCGTCGATGTCGCAAATTCCTCAACTGATATTCGCATCCCTTTGCCATTATTCGAATTACGCGTCTTTTAAGGTCTGTATCACATCACATACTGCATCCCACATATTTTGCATACATTAGAATTACAATTACAAATAAGATACAATATGGTATCAATTGCTTTAACTACAAGTATGCATTTTAGTGTTTAGTCGCTTAGTGACACATGTATCATGTATAAGAATATTTAATCTTTATTTTTACATTTTAATGTTTAAGTATCTTGTACATAAGAAAATTTTAATTCTAAATGCAATCTATTTGCAAACAAAGCAGGTAATGAGAATCAAAAGTGCGGAATACACACGAGGTAGTGTAACTAGTTTAACAAAAACAATTTATTTATAAGTTATTAACATACAATTAAAAGATATGAATTGATTATGGCACATAGCAAAGGTATCGAAGAGAATGACGAAATGAAATTAAGAGTTTAACTTATTAGACGTTTATCTATGCCGTGTTTACATATTTATCATAAGTTTATTAATATTATTGTATAGTGTACAAAGAAATTAATGATTGCTATTAATTATTAAGGATTGATACGCTATATACGGCGGAAAAGTAACAATTCACACCTATTTATGCCATAAATTTGTATAGAAATAAATTAACAACGTGAATAAGTCATAAGTAATAGTACATACGACGAATATTATTACACATAATTCTGATTGATAAAACCCACTACGATGCATAACAGCCATCTTGAAATCAAGCGTAACACAAAACGTGTTTTGTCAACCAGAAAATAATTAAGGCATTAATTATGTTACAAATTAAATATTGCGCTGTTTCTGCGGTGAGATAAGAACGAAATTCAGTATTTTGTTTGTGTAGTGTTACGATTTACGACGAGTGTAAAAAGTTTTTTAAAAACGTTTTGGCTGTGAACTTAAAAGTAAAGGTAAAAACTAAAAAAAATTGAACAGGTGTGAAAAATTTAATGATTAGAAAAGCTTTGTGCCATTTTGTGGCTGCAGATTATAATTAATATTCACCTGTCACACACACACGCAAAAATATGATTCAACAAAAAAATATTTAAGCAATTGTAGGTTAGGTGCGGTACCGGAACTCAGGCTGCTCATTTTCTGTCCAAAACATTTTCAAAGTATGTAAAACATTTGTGATAGTGATACGAGTTTTTCGCCAACACGAAAAATTGAAGTCTTGAATCTTACAAAAAGTTCGAAATATGTGAAACATATATTTAAAACATAAATTAAAAACGAAATGGAATATATTAAATGAATGTGATAAAATTTTTCTAAAGAAATTGTAACGAGAAACCAAAATTTGTCAAGAAAAAAATCTATTTTTGTTTACTCGAATATGAAAATGTATAAAATGTAATTCAGTCTTCGCATAATTATAGTTAATATTTGTACCAAGCCACCAATACCAAGTGCTTCTAGACAAGTTTATTATTACAAAAATGAATTGAATTGAAGAATAATCATCACTAAGTTTATATTGTATATAACAACAAATTGTATTATAATGTATGAGATTAATTTTTATTATCACTATGAATTTTTTTGATCGAACAATCAAATGATGCAAAGAAACAAGGTTATGCACTACTTGCTTCAAATAATCAATGCAAATACAAATGCGATTGCTTTAAAATTTAATTAATTAATTCATCACACATTCTACACATGAAGCATAAATCACAATAATTGCAACTCAAGACATTTATAACGCAAATTAATTTTTACTGGATGAGAAATGAAGAGTTTTGTTTTTTTGAAAGAATGAAAATGTGATTATAGCTTTATATTGACATAGATATACTATAATGAATTGACAATATCGACATATCATGAAATTTGTAACGCTGAAAAAAAAAATTTTTACAAAAATTGGTTATGTTGTCAGTAATTGTCAAAAAAAATGTCAGCCATCTTGTGGCAGCTCATAAAACTCAGCTTTAAATGAAATAAAAAAGATCTGAATATCTCTGATTCGGTAAAAACGTCGATAAATTCAATTCTCAGCTTGTTGTGAATAAAGTAAAAGCGTTAAACATTAAACACTTGATGAGTGATAGAAAAAAAGCCTTGGAAGAAAAGAGAAATATTTGTATACCAGTGTCTTATAGTTTTAGGGATTCATATAATACATAAAATATAAAAAAAACAAGCAAACAAAACACAAAATGATGTAAAACTTTTAAAAAATAATTCTATTGTAACTTGTTGTTATGTTGCAAAATTGGTTGCATATGTTGGTAACTTTCTTTGTGTTTATTATATTTTTTATTTTTCTGTACATTTCACACTTAAACCAAAGACACACACGCCACATACGATTTTCTTATTTTGTCAAAACTTGTTTTTAATGTTTTAATGAGTGTATCTAGTTATTTGTTTTTTTTTCTTTTATTCGAATGACAACAAGCAAACATCACAATCTACATTCATTTTGCTTGAAAAAATATTTCCATTACAAGTATTCCGTTGTTCTATTTATTCTTTATCATAAATTGCTTATTACAATCGCAATGACGCGCAGACGCAAAACATTTTATTGAAGCAATAAATCACACATGACACAGACATTACAATTTACATAAATCTTTTTTATTTTGATTTTTTTTGTCCTTGGTATTTTAATTACAATAATGTAATGATGTAATTTTATGTACTATGATATTTTATATTTGGTTTTTGTATACGCATGCGCGTTTACAAAGACGTTGACAAACAGACAGCAATTAACAACACTAACGAACAGAAAACATACACTAAGTAACATTATTTCGATGTATTATATGCAGTATGATACTCAATATAAGTAAAAACATTTTAACATTTATGTAATTGTAATATTTTGTTGATTTTTTATGAGTTCTTGGTTGCAAATTCTGTGAAAATGAAGTTTCATTACCTGGTAAGTAGGCAGTTTATTTTACATGATTTTAAAATGTTTACTTTTCTTAGAAAAAAGAAGTCATTGATTTATATTTTACTTTATTTACAATTTGAGCTTTTTAGTAGTTGTGATAAGTTAATTTTTGTTACAAAGTAAATTTATAATTCACATTCAAGTTCCCAATTTTCAGGTAAAACTGGTTGCAGTAATTCTCTCAGTCTTGTGAGGCCGCATCCATTTTGTGCACAACCATTCAAATGTAATTCTGTTGGTTTAGCATCTGGATTATCGACGTAGAAAAACTAAAAATTAGATGAATTTAGTTTAACATTTAAACTGATTTAAACCAAGGTATATTCGAAGTAGAATTGACAGCAACGTCAAACTAAAACAACGCATGCGCGACTAACCTTAACAATGTCATCCTGTTCCGCCGTATATTTATGCAACTCAACAATCACAGTCGCGCCAAACTCAGGTTTAATCAATTCGGAGAAGCCAAAAACTCGCAATAAAGTAACCACAGTCAAATCATGTGCTGAGTACATCACCATTTTTCTATCTGGTTTTAATTTACGCATAACTTTCATCTCCATATTACTCAAAATTTCTTTAGCCAAAACACCACCATGTAACCTCTTCATATTAATGGTTTTCGTAAACAACGCAAGACTGCTAGCTGCTAAATTTTTCATCTTCGTCGGAAACACACTGGCTGTCCAATCCGGTAACGTTAAACCATTTAAGTGTTCAATTTCTAATGTGTTGTATAAAGTTTCCAACGTACGAATATCTCGTATTTCATCGCCAGTGTTTTCGGTCAAATAATCAAAAAGTTGACGGTTTTCGAGGTTAAGTGCGTCCAGTCCTTCGTAGGATGCATTTAAATCGCGTTGGAATGCGGGACACACACGTTTTATTGCTAATTTCTGTTGTTTTGTGAATAAAAACAAACAATATAAATTTGGCCAAAAACAAGGTTAGGTTGGTTTATGTTCAAAATTTATTGGGTACTTACGTTATCTATGTTTCGTGGTAAACTGTGCACAGGAATCGGTTGCCAGGGTAAATTATCGTTCCAGATTTCGTTGCCAGTCGGTGGAAATAATCCTGCTAGAACTAGTTGTGCGCTCATTAAACAGCGATCGGCATAACTGCTTTCCATTAAAAACGTTCTTGGATCGTAGTCTGTGGGTAAAAAGTTTTGGTATCTTCTCCGTAATTCTAAACCAAGTTTATATTCTTGTTTTTTTCCTGTCTAAAATTTCAAATAACAACAAAGCAAATTTTAGATTATATGTCAAATCTAGTGCTTTTCTTTCAAAAGCTAGTCGTTTATTTAGTTACAACGTCATAACCTCAACTTACAATACTCAATTGATCCCAACCACCAGGCCAAGAGTGATCTTTATATGGATCATTAGTGTACGAAGATGACGGCGATCTTTCTCCATGTCTAAATAACTTTGAAACCACAAAAATTCGTAACAAATTCGCAATAATTTTTACTTCGGTGAATGTACTTACAACATGTACCAACTGTAAAGTTTCAGTCCCTGGTGCGCAAACGTAGATCACCAAACCAGCAAGTATCAAAAACACGGCAAACAGAGTAAAGTATTTCTTCATCTTCTTGCGTTTGGTGTTCGTCGTCATTTAACAAATCACTGCGTTCTTTTGTTTAACAAGAAAACACTCGTCTATCGAGTGTTTATTGCGCGTCGCCTAGACGACAGCAACGCACTCATTTCAAAGTTTAGTTTAGACTTTAGATAAAATATTTCCAACTGTAACTTAAACCTTGTTTACTCAGTTTACATTTTATAATGTTTCTACCAATCGGAATAGCGCATAAACTAGTTTTTCGTTTCAAGTTGCGTTTCGTTGCGTGTTGGGAGTTTTCGACAGGCGCTAATTGCGTTGTGCTATGTTGCGTAGCGTTTAATGGCATTTATTGAAATGGAAGTAGGACATTGGTTTGTGTATTGCAATGTATTCACAAATGTATTGTTTAATAAATTGTATACGTACAAGGAAATCAAGGCTAGAATTTTATTGGTTAGATTAGTATTTTGAATCGGTCATGATGACTGTGGTAGCGCCTTCTAACGATTAAATTCGTAACTAACGGCGGCCAATCACAGCAAGGCTCATGGTTGTGCTGCCAACAGTTGCCAACTTGGCACCACTTGACACAATTGGATACTTGGTTGTGTCGTGCTTTTCGTATAATTTTTACGAAAATTTAATAAATTGTAACAAAAATCTTTAAAAATGAGTGATCCAGACGCTAAAGAAAAAGCTCGTATTACTTTGTACACTGAGTTCCATAAACATGACCAAAAAGGAGACCATGATCGAGCACTTAAAGTCATTAATAAAAGTATGGTTTATTTTTTTTATATGATTTACAATATGTTAAAGTTACTTACTAATTTTTAGTTTTACAACTATGCCCTGATGATACCACTGCTTTTGAATGTAAAATCGTTTGTCTCATCTACCTAAATCGCTTTGATGAGGCTTTGTCACACATGAATAAAAACTCCAAATATGTTGACATGCATTTTGAAAAAGCTTATTGTTTATATCGTACCAACCAACCAGAAAATGCACTTGATGTGATTAATAACGCGCCTGATAACCACCGTTGTCAGGAACTCCGTGCGCAAATATTGTATCGTCTTGAACGCTATCAAGATTCTTTTTCTGTGTACAATGACATCATAAAAAGTGATCCTAATGATGATTATGAAGAAGAACGGCAGACAAATCTTTCTGCAGTTGTTGGTTCATTGAATGATGCAAAAATGTCGAGGTCAGTTGAAAACCAACTTCAAGAAGACACTTATGAAATGTGCTACAACAAAGCTTTGATGTATGTACAGTCAGAAAATTATCAAGAAGCTGAAAAGTTGTTGAAGAAAGCTGAGAAATTGTTGCGGGAAAGTTTTGAAGAGGATGGAGCTTCTGAGGAAGAAACTGAAGCTGAATTAGCACACATTAAAGTTTTGCAAGCTTTTTGTTATCAAAAACAAGGCAGAATAAAAGAAGCTCACTCTTTGTATTTGTCAGCTTTGAAACAAAAAATTGATGATATTTCTTTGTCTGCTGTTGCAAGTAATAATGTAGTTGTGATTAATAAGGATCAAAATGTGTTTGATTCGAAAAAAAAGATGAAAGCTGCTACTAATGAGCAATTGGTTCATAAATTACCGTCGGAACAGCGTAAAAATATAGCGTTGAATAATGCTATTTTCAATTATTACTCGAATCATCACGAGCAGGTTACGACTTTGTGTAATGTTGTTGAGAAAACATGGCCGGAGTTGAAAGTTCAGTGTAGGTTGTTGAAAGCTTTGAATTTGTTTAAAGCGCCGAGTAAACAAGATCCTATTCAGTTGTTGCTCAAAGCAGCGAGTGAGTCCGAGAACGAATCGGAGAATTTTATTTTGAAGATGACTTGTGTTCAATTGTTGCTCCAAAATGGCGACAAGAAGAAGGCGTGCGAGGTTTTTGAAGGCATCGGAGATTACAGGTACAAACCGGGCATTGTGGGTGCGTTGATTACTTTGTATTTGAATCAAGGCAAGGAAGATGTGGCGTTAAAAGTTTATGAAGAGGCTATTGAGTGGTACAAGAAGAATGAGCGTAGTGGATTGAATTTGACGAGTTTGTTTAAACAAGCGGCTGATTTTCATATTAGGAATGGAAGGCCGCAGGTGGCTGCCAAGAGTTTAGAGCAATTGTTAGCAAAAGATAAAAATGACACTAAGACTTTGTCGCAGTTGATTATTGCGTATTCGCAGTTTGATGAGAAGAAAGCAATTGAATTGAGGAAGAGGTTGGGAAATGTTGGGGACTTGGATGTGGATCTTGATACTTTGGAGAGCAATGTTTGGCTTACAACGAAAAAGTCGGCTACTACTTCGAAAGTTGATATTTCTCCAGGGTAAGTTTTGGGTTTTTAGCTATAGCAAAATAGTATACAATTTTTCTCGTTTCTCTGCAGACCTATTGAGAAGAAGAAACGTAAACATCGCAAACGCAAGGGTAAACTACCTAAAAACTACGACGCGAATAGCGTGCCAGACCCAGAAAGATGGCTGCCGCGCTATGAACGTTCTGGTTATCGCAAGAAACGGGATCGCAGGATGAAGGATGTTATCAAAGGCTCGCAAGGCACTGCATCTGGTCATTCCGATCAATAGTAAGTTTTATTTTTGGAAGGGGGGGGGGGGAGATTGATAAATTTCATCATTATTTATTATTTTCTTAGTGATTTCTCTGGCAAAATCGTGGATGACGATAGTGCGCCAAGTGTTGAGCCGTCCCCAATGCAAAAAGTAGGTCCACGACAAAACATGAAGAAAGGCGGCGGTAACAAAAACAAGAAAAACAAACGTCGTTAGTTTTTAAATATGAAAATTTAAACAATAAAATGTGTTTAATTCATTATTTGAACAAATTGTTTTCAATTTTTAATTTCATAATCATTGTTTTCTTTAAAATTATTTATATTCATGTGTTTATTAAATTGTGACTTGTAACCAGCTTGTAACACTCGGTTTATTTTACAAAAATCTAGGGACTTTTTGTTTGGTTACTCCAAGTCGACCTTGGGAGTATATGCAATCATTCAGCGCATGCGTAGTAAAACGACACTAACGCGACCTGTTTTGCCGACTGACGTGCTGTATCTCCTTTTCTTCGAAGCTTCCAGCGAACATTACATGTTTCAGCGATGAAGGTACGTAAAATAATCGCAAAAAATCGTTAACTTCTCGCGATAATGGCAAAATAGTACTGGCTTATTGTGCTGAATAGTGTGTACGTTTGATTTGTCGTGTTTTGTGTGAATTTCCTCCGAGGATGTAAGGGATTTGTGTGGATTTCTCATCGAAGACATAGCGCATCAACCATTGACCAGCACAATACTTCCATGCTGTTTGTCATTATAAACCTAAAGAATGTTTCTAAATTCGCACGAGTACTTAAACTGTGATTTAAACTACCGTGAATTTTCCATAATTTGTAGTGATATTTTGTTTCAAGACTTTGAAAGTGTTTTGTTTATTTATTTTGAGGTTATGAAGTTGGATACATAGCATGCATTTCTGTTGTAGCTCAACGTGTCTTTCCCGGCGACGGGATGTCAGAAACTCTTCGAAGTTAACGATGAACATAAAGTGCGTGTCTTCTACGAGAAGCGCATGGGCGCCGAAGTCGAAGCCGACATTCTCGGTGATGAATGGAAAGGTTACGTTTTGCGCGTTGCCGGAGGTAACGACAAACAAGGTTTCCCAATGAAGCAGGGTGTTTTGACCAACTCGCGTGTGCGTTTGTTGCTCAGCAAGGGACACTCTTGCTACAGACCAAGGAGGACTGGTGAACGTAAACGTAAATCCGTTCGCGGCTGTATCGTTGACGGTAATTTGAGCGTTCTTGCTCTTGTCATTGTACGCAAAGGCAAAAATGTAAGTTATCATTTTTATAAATTTGTTTTCCCTATGAGATGTACAAAGTTTTGGGTTTGGTGTTATAGGAAATTCCCGGATTGACAGACACTACTGTTCCACGCAGACTTGGACCTAAACGTGCGTCTCGTATTCGCAAGCTTTTCAACCTTAGCAAAGAAGATGATGTACGTCAATACGTCGTAAAGAGGCCGCTTGTACCTAAAGAAGGTAAAGAAAGCAAGAAGCAACGTTGCAAGGCTCCAAAAATTCAGCGTTTGATTACTCCTTCAGTGTTACAAGTAAGTTAATTTTCATAGCAACCTAAAGCAGTTCCTTCAAATATTTTTGGTCTCCAAATAAATAACACAAAATGTGGTCATTTTGACTTCCAGCGCAAGCGTCATCGTCTCGCACTTAAGAAGAAGCGTTGCTTGAAACGCAAGGAACAATCCGATAATTACGCCAAATTGTTGGCGCAAAGAAAGAAGGAATCTAAAGCGCGCCGCGCTGAAGAAATCAAGCGTCGTCGCTCTGCCAGCATGCGCGACAGCAAGTCCAGCACGACGAGCGCGCCCAACAAATAAATAAGTCGAGTTAGCGAGACGTGAGACATGCCAATACCATCGAAAGCAACGCGGGGGGAGTTTTATTTAAAAAGCTAAACAACTCGGGGTGTAACGCAAGTGCTTTTTAAAATGTCTTTAAATATCGTTCGTAAATAAAAAGGGATTCGTTATACCCATCCTGATATTTTTTAGCAAACCATTTTTCTAGAAACTTTAATTTTTTAATGTAGATTTTTGTTGGTTTTGACTTTTTAGTTGCCGAAGATTGTGAATTATTGCGTACTCAGGTAATTATTATTTTAAACATAAACAAATATTATTCTAATCTTGGTTTCTTTTCCAGATTTGAAGATCTTGCACTTGTTCACTAACCTGACAATTGTTAACGGAACTTCGTCATTAAAGGTAAAAAAATTTCCATGTCCTGTACATATTTGTTTGTAAATGATGAAAACTACTTAAATTATGTCTTCTTTTCCCGTCTGATTTAATTTTGATGAGAAACAAGTGCTGAAGTTTATTTAAATCTTCGACTTTATGTATTGTTTTGTGACATTTTAACGACATCTTCGTTTTTTTTAAAGGTTTGATTCTCGACTGCTGCTATGTGCATTGAAAGGTAAATAATATAAATTATTTTTTTAATAAGTTTCTTCAAGAAAATGATGATAGTTACTTAAATTTTGTCTTCTTTTCCCGTCTGATTTATTGTGATGCGAAATAAGTGCTGAAAGTTAAAACTATTTTATTCAATTTTACGTTGTTTTTTGGAAAAATTGTTAATTATTTTCATTTTTTTTTAGGTTTCAACGGAAATGCTTTGGTATCGGGAGAGAGTGAGTATGTTAGTACTAGTAATAAAAATACGAAAACATGTTTATACTAAAAGTTTATTTTTTTTCCAATTACCTAACCTACAATTTCTTTTAGTAACATTTCTTGTTTAATAAATGAACGCAATTTTTAACTACAGAAACTTGTGATTGTTTTATTAATAAACCTCCTTGATTTGAGTCAAATTATTTTACGACGACGTTTAATACGCACGATGATTGAGCGAGCAATTATTTGATCGACAAACATACAATTATTCATTTCCTGTTCATTTAATTACAGCGCGCATTCAATTCATTCGTTAGTAACAAATGCAGCTTTCGCATGTGATTTGTTAACAAACAAAACAATTGAAGTTTGCACTTTTGCTGTTGCTGGTAATTTTGCTTCTGCGCCGTAAGTAGTCAACTATTCATTTATATTATTTGCAATAGGTGAATTAAAGAATTTTAATAGATTTACTTAATATTCATTCTATTGTAATAATTACTGATAAATGCACTTGATAACTATCTTGATTTGGTAATTATTTAAATATTGTTAGTTCAGGTTAGTTATGTACTGTAAGCCGTGAGTGGATTTCTACTATACCGACGTTTGGGCGATCGGCAAAGCTGGCGAAGCGCGGCGAAGCCAAAATGGCCGCCGATCGTTGACGTTTTGTTATTTACGTGACTAATATTTTGCAAACTTTCGTGATTAACAACACGACCCGCTCAACAAACTCTCATCTAAACGTTGATAACGAGTAAACACAAGCAGATTTATGAACGAGGTGGGTGTGTGGCATTGTTTATCGCGAGATTCAACGCATTATTTGAGTTCATATTAAATTCAAATTACTTCTGTGTACATTCGCATATTTACAGATTCGCCACGCATTTTCTCATCAATACTGAATGAAAAATCAAATGAAGATTCAGGCGATGATTTCTTAATTGTCTAATTAATTATTCAACTTTGTTGTAGGTTAATTAATGTGAGAGTGAAGTGAGATGTTGATGACAGTGTTAAAGAGAGGTTTCGAGGTTTGATTGATTTTGAAGCAGAAGTGATTTGTAGAAGTTTGAATGGAAGATGAGCAGTCAGAGCCAGAAGTTGCCCAACTCACAGGTACATTAGGCTTAATGTCCCTATGCTCCTGATTTAAGTGTTAGTGTACATTTTTAAATATAAATAATATTTATATCTTATTTTGTACTTATTTTTGTGAAGGAGGTGGATGCAATTGCACATTGGGCTTCCAATTCATCGCCGTCTTATCCGCCACCGCCTGTTGTACCTGCAAGAGGAGTTAAAAGGAATAATCCTGCTGAATGCATGATATCAAGATCACATGAGAAAAATTCGATGGAATCTTGGGTGTGTTTTATGATTCAAATATATTTTTAGTATTTTTCATTTGTTTGATTTACTAATTGTAAATTTGTGTGTTTAGGATAAATTTAGTGGCCCAATACAAGACACAAACTTGTTTATGCGGCCTGAAAACAACATGAACCTTAACAATGAGTGTAATATTAAAAATATGGGCAATAATGGCCATGATGTTAATGTTAATCATGTTCAAAGTCCCATAATTTTAGACAGTAAATACAATTCATCGTAAGTATTATTGTTTTCCCACAATTTGTCAAAAAATTAATTGGATTCCATTTCAGTTGGTTTCATGGTAAAATCTCTAGAGAACAAGCAGAACAATTCCTTCAACCCCGAATAGATGGTTTATTCCTCGTCCGTGAATCCACAAACTTCCCCGGCGATTACACGCTGTGCGTGTGCTTCCAGAATAAAGTTGAGCACTATCGTGTCAAGTACCATGATCGGAATCTTACTATCGACGACGAGGAATTCTTCGAAAATTTGGATAAATTGATCGAGCACTACAAAAACGATGCTGATGGACTTTGCACGAAACTGGAATTACCCTTGTCCAATGAGGTGTCGAAGATGGATTTAAGTCCTGCACAAAATAGTCATGTAGATGATTTGTTTATTATTGCTGAGCAGGAATTAGAGGTAAATGAAAGCTAACACAACCTCAAAAATTTTATAATAACTGTATTTCATTTTGTTTATAGATCTTGGAACCAATTGGAAAAGGTGAATTTGGTGAAGTCAGACTTGGAAAATGGAAGAAACAAAAAGTAGCAGTCAAAGTTTTGAAAGATTCCAGTGAGGCAGAGGCAATATTAATGAAGTAATTAACTTGTGTTTGGCTCTTTTCATTGTTTTGTATTTATGTGTCATTGTTTTAGGTCGTTACACCATGAAAACTTAGTCAATCTCTTAGGCGTAGTGCGGAAAAAAGATCAAATGAATTTGGTCACAGAGTACATGAGTAAAGGAAGTCTGGTGGATTATCTACGGTCACGTGGGAGGTTGCATGTTACTAAACGCGACCAAATTAATTTCGCGTTTGATACCAGCGCTGGCATGGAGTATTTGGAACGGATGCATGTGGTGCATCGTGATCTCGCCGCTAGAAATGTTCTAATCGCCGAAAATGGCATTGCTAAAGTTTCTGATTTTGGTTTAGCTCGTAATGAGAAAAATACAGCGCTTGAGTCGGCTAAGTTACCCATCAAATGGACTGCGCCGGAAGCACTCAAACAAAATGTAAGTGATGTTGAGGTTAGTGTTAGCATTATAAATTTCTATTTTGTCTTTTTTCGATAGAAATTTTCTAATAAATCAGACATGTGGAGTTTTGGCATTCTATTATGGGAAATTTATTCATTTGGAAGAGTACCTTATCCTCGAATTGTAAGTTGTGTCAAACCAGTTTTATTAACTTTATTTGTAATGGTAAATAAATTGTTCTAGCCACTGGTCGACGTTGTCAAACACGTTGAAAAGGGTTACAAAATGGAAGCACCTGAAGGATGTCCACCGGAAGTGTATGAAATTATGCGACAAGTGAGTTTTGTTTGTTGGTTTGTTGTTAATAATAAAATTATAATGTGTTGTTTTTTAAGGCGTGGGATTTACATCCAGACAAACGACCGATGTTTCAAGACGTCAAAGCGAAGTTAGAGATCCTGAAACAACAAACGTTGTAATTTTTCCATTTTGCGTGAAAAGAGTCATGTCATATACATAAATGTGGATTGTTCGATATTCTATTAGTGTACATATATCATGTACATTTATTTAAATCAAAGTCGCGACGACAAAACGAACTTAACATAAGTAATTTTACGTGTATAATGTTCATATTGTAACCAGTACAATACGAGCATGGATCTGCATGGATCGAATTAAACAGATCAGTCAATCAAATTTGTATTAGCCAATAATCAACTAAATGAAAATGCTTCCAACTTTTAACCATGAGTTTAAAACGGTATTGAAATTGAAGATATAGAGAGTTTTATTTTAATTATTTTTGCATCAATGTGCACATTATTTATTTATTATTTATTTTGTTTAACGCTTTATACAACAAAACGAAACGACTAATTGAAACGATCGTTTATTTTCATATTAACCTCTCCAATGATTGCCAAAATAATTTTATTGCAATATGTACTAACTACAATAATGACATTTACTTCCAAACTGACAAGATCGAGGATAAACCCGCTCTGAGTGAAACGAAAAAATGCAAACACATTAAATACTAATTAATTAACTTGTGATGTAATATTTAAGTATTGCGACTGCGGTGTGATTGTGGTGCGATTCTAAGTCTTATGTACTTAACACAGTGTGCGATGAAAGTGTTTTGATCTGGCATGCGATTATTTAATTACCACTTAAAGTTCGTTTGTATTACTAATATAAAAATCTACTTGTAGATTGTCCATTAATGATTAATAAGCAATTATACATTGGGATTTAAACGAACTCTTTTGTCCATTGGTAGTTTGAAATTTTTTTCTATATATAGTAAAACCTCGGATATGAATGCGATAATAACATGATTCACCACAAAATTTGAATTTTATTTAAATTGTTATTCATACAAATCAATCGTCAAACGTTATGGTTGCAAAAAATTTAATCCAAATAGCGTATAGCGTATTTATTATACATAATAAATTAACCAGACAAGTTTCAGTCACGTGTAAAAAATCGTTGTAAAACCTTGTAAACATAACGAATGCTGCTGCTTTTCGACGAAGTAGTAGACAGGAACAGAGACTAACAAATGGAAATGTACTCAATGGTGTCGGGTAGCGTGAATTATCCGGAGGGCAAGCTGATAATGGGTGATGTTGCTGGTCAGCGCATGCCCTGTTTGTCTGCTATACATCTTTTAAGTCTTCAGGCATATCATTCTTGGGATGTTTGTTCTCAAAATGTTGTTTGTAGGTTTTTGGGTCTGGCATTTGTGCCTACAACAAAGAATTTAATAGAGACTATTGCATGAAAGTAAGTTCATATTACCTTGCAAATTGCGCAGACGTGGACGAGAGCCTTTTGGGCAGCTTTCTTCTGATCACCAGCACTGTGTCCTTGCTGCTTCTTCATTTTGGCAGCCTTTTCTGCTGCCTTCGCTTGTGATTGCAATTTCTGTTGTCCACGAGCCATTTTGTTTTCTAGAGTTAAGTAATTATGAATTAATTTCTTTATATTTGTATGTACATGTACACTTTGATATGACGTTTGTCCTCTGTATTGTGATGGTTTCAAACGTGTCTTAAAGTAGGCGTCAGTACCCGAACGTGCAGAAGAGTCGTGTACATCATGATTTACAGTTACGCTTGTAAGTTCTATCGCGGAACCGGTATAGAAAGAGAATTTGCAGCTATGGCGGTTTACAATCGTATTTTTCTGGCAGTTTGTACTGAAAGTTAGTGAACCAGGCTAAACTAGGTATGAGTTTACCTGGCATAACATTCACTTCTGACATGATAACCTTAAATTGTAAACGTGTTGCGTTTTCCACTCGCATGCTGCGCATTCCGCGTTGTATTTGCGTTTTGCATGTCGGATTTGATCATTTACACCTCACTTCAAATGTGGAGATTCTTACCTTGTAGTTTGATGTTGAATTCCGAACAATTACGTTAATGGGACCTTTGGGATTTGTTTTTCCGAAATCGCTTCGTTGCGAAAGCAACGTGAAGCGCCACCATACGAACGAACCGAGCGTACGATGAACACTAACATTCGTCGCGAACGCAGTGCGCGCATGTTGCGTACGATTAGTAGAGGATATTCTGCGAAAATGAGACAGTAATTGTCAATCACTGTTAAAATCAAAGTGAAAGTTATTTTTAGTATATTGCTTGAAATTATTGTATTACCCACAGGTAAACCGGAAATATCCACATCCATTATCTAGATTTTTGTAAAATTGTGTGTCACATGATTTGCACTTGTTGTACTTACCGACGGTAACAATAAAATATCATCACAGGAAAAAGAGTGCACACGATCTATTACAATCAAGTACTATGTATTGAAAATGACGTTTCAGTTAGGAATGGCAAGAATTTCAGCTTTTTCCCTTCAACAACTCTTTTCAATTTTCTTTAAAATGCACAAGCTACAAATGTAAAAATTACAAGACAAGTTTGATTAGGGTTTTCTTTCTGTCAGCATGCCATTTATTATTAATAGTTCAAAAAAAGCATAGCACACGTTATAATTCTACAGATACAAATTTCAAAGAGTTGTTGCTCAGCTCGAAATCCTCGCCCTCAGCGTCATTTTTACCGTACATAAAATAAATATTCCTCGCCTCCCAATCAAAAATCTCAACCACTCGCATGCGCATCATTATCGCCTTTCTCTCAGTCAGTTGTTTTTCTGTGGAATTTCATTCTCGAATTCGCTTCGCTTTTATTGATACAAAAGTCCAATATTCCAAAAATATTGTGTTGTAAATGCTTCACAAAAGTGTTTTTCATCACCCATCAAAAGTAATGGAAGTAAGCCTAAGAGTTGTACAGTATTACAAAGTTTCTTCAGTTGGTTTTTTGCTCTCGTTTTATCTCACGTACAAAAAAATATCTCAGTTCACAATTTCCTCATATAAATTCTATTCGGTCATAATTCAAAGTAAAATAAACAAAAAATTCGGAGCTTCTCTATCAAAACAAAAAATAAACAAAACAGAATCACATAGTCTTGTTATTAAAACCTATTCGGAATTCTTCTGCAAATTATTATCTTGTTAATGTTAACTATGGAAGAGATAATATGTATTATATTATAGTATATATGTAGTAAAAAAACAACTGATGGAATTGTAAGTGGAGTCGGCTACTTCTTCTTTTGGGCCTTTTCGGCGGCCTTTGTGACCTTGCCGGCAGCGGGGTCCTTGAAGTTGACGGACTTGATGACACCGACGGCGACCGTTTGCCTCATGTCACGGACGGCAAAACGACCAAGAGGTGGGAACTCTTGGAAGGATTCGACGCACATGGGCTTGGACGGCACCAGGTTGACGATGGCGGCGTCACCAGACTTGATGGCCTTGGGGTTGTCTTCGGTGGACTTGCCGGAACGACGATCGACCTTCTCCTTGATTTCGGCGAACTTGCACGCAATGTGGGCGGTGTGGCAATCGAGTACAGGCGTGTAACCGTTGGAGATCTGACCGGGGTGGTTGAGCACGATGACCTGAGCGGTGAAATCAGCGGCACCCTTGGGTGGGTTGTTCTTGGTGTCGCCAGCGACGTAACCACGACGCAATTCCTTGACGGAGACGTTCTTTACGTTGAAACCGACGTTGTCGCCGGGGACAGCCTCTTGCAAGGCTTCGTGGTGCATCTCCACGGACTTAACTTCAGTGGTCAAGTTAGCTGGGGCGAAGACAACAACGGTACCTGGTTTGATGACACCAGTTTCAACACGACCGACTGGTACTGTTCCAATACCACCAATTTTGTAGACATCCTAAATAATCACAAAATAATTAATAACCTGAATGAAAACATTTAAAATTTGTTTAAGTAATTTAAATTTCAGCAAAGATTAAGCCATAAAGTCATCAATAGATTATGAATATTTAAAAGTTTCATCACTAAATTATCATGTTTAAGATTTATGATTTTGTTAATTACCTGAAGGGGAAGACGAAGGGGCTTGTCTGTGGGACGGGATGGTGGCAAGATGGCGTCCAAAGCTTCAATCAAGCATTTACCATCAGCCTTGCCTTCCTTACGTTCGATGTTCCATCCCTTGAACCAGGGCATCTTGGTGGATTGTTCCAACATGTTGTCTCCGTGCCATCCGGAGATGGGAACGAAAGCAACGGCAGCTGGGTTGTAACCGATCTTCTTGATGTAGGAAGACACTTCCTTCTTGATTTCCTCGAAACGGCTTTCATTGTAAGGTGGTTCAGTGGAGTCCATCTTGTTGACACCAACAATGAGCTGCTTGACACCCAAGGTGAAAGCGAGAAGAGCATGTTCACGGGTCTGTCCGTTCTTGGAAATACCAGCTTCGAATTCACCGGTACCGGCAGCGACAATCAACACAGCGCAATCAGCCTGGGATGTACCAGTGATCATGTTCTTGATGAAATCCCTGTGTCCGGGAGCATCGATGATGGTCACGTAGAACTTCGCGGTTTCGAACTTCCAGAGAGCGATATCGATGGTGATACCACGCTCACGTTCAGCCTTAAGTTTGTCCAATACCCACGCGTATTTGAAAGAACCCTTACCCATTTCCTGGGCTTCCTTCTCGAACTTTTCGATCGTACGCTTGTCGATACCACCGCATTTGTAGATCAAATGACCAGTGGTGGTCGATTTACCGGAATCTACGTGACCGATGACGACGATGTTAATATGAACCTTTTCCTTGCCCATGTCTACACGAAAACGTACGCTTATTAGTTAAATACTACACTAAAAAGTTTTCAAACAGTTCGAAGAGTTAAAACAAGCGAACTCAATTGATCAATGGCGGAAAACTACGGAAACATGGCTCGTGTAACACGATGCGAACGCATATGGCCAACATGGCGGACACGATGCGGGCGATGGCACTGTACACGTGGTCCGAATCATGTTTTCGAAAATAACACGAATAATACGCCAGGAATTGTAATTATTGTAAATTCGAGAGACTACAGATTGCAAAATAAACTTAAATTTGTACTTACTTGCTTTGTTTGAGTGGTATTAACACAAGTGTAACTCGAAATTTGTCGGCGAACTAACGGAGTCAACCGCACCGGACGAAGAGTCGAACAGAAAGGATGAACCGACTGGAATTGTGCGGCCTTAACATACTCCCACCCCACCTCGTCGACGTCACATCCGAGCAAGCGCAGTGCGCAACAAGTGGTTACCCCGCCGGATATGCTACATTTGCGCCCTCTACTCACGTTCAAACAACTTTCACATTAATGCAATCAAAACCACAAACTACACAAACAAAAGCTTGAAATAAACGTTAAAAGCAAACAAAACATAAATATAATTCAAAATACTACTTTATGTTATGAAAATGTAATGAATATGTTAAACGTTTAATTTTATTTGGAGATTTTCATTCGGATAGATCCGGTACATGTCGTACGTTTTAGGAATTCATCACGTTCGTACCACGTCGGCCACGTTCGTCCACGTTCACATGACAAGCATGGCGTATGGCGCAATATGGCGTGGAGCCGGCTACGTCGACGAGCGTGGACGAGCGCGAGTCATTCAACCAGCTTGACCTTGAACACCAATCAATTCTTTTTTCTGCTTTATTAAGTTTTTAGATTGGGTTTAATCTACACGTGCTTATTGCTATTTTACTATGCTGATTATGAGCAACAATCTATATAAGATTCAATCTTTATAACCTCAACTTTCTATGATAAAAATGCGTAACTGTGCCGACCATTTTTTTATTCGGCAGTATACGCAATTTACTTATCCAAAATTTATTTAAAACAAGTTTATTCGCAATTAACTGGACAACTTAACAAAATATAAAAATTACTAATTAGCATTTAACGATTTAGTCATTACTGGTCATTACTCATTCACAACGATTTCTAAGAACTTTAATTTTGCACGTTTTGTTACGAAAAATTCTCACCAAACACCAGTTGTGTTACTACTTTATTTGGTGGGGATCTTAACTTAAACTTCACAACACAACCGACAAGTGGCGTGTTGGTAGTTTTGTTATTTATAAACATAGTTATAAATTCTTGCAGTAGATGGCGGGAGTGAGGGTGATTTAAAGCGCAAACTCGCATGTGACCGCCATTTTGTGATCCTTTCACGTTTGTTGTTTGTGCATGTGTGTATTTGTGTGTACGTATCCGATGCTGAATAACACTGAATAATAAGTTGTTGCGAGAAGTGCTAGAACGAGAGGTGCGCGTCGTGTGGGTGTAGGTTAAATCGTGACCGAAGGGTGCATGGTGTGTTTTCTCACCCGAAACGACGTCTTGCCAACCACCCTCGCTTGGTGTACGTGCGTTTTTCTATCGTGCAACAAAGCTTGCGTGTTTCTATGGAGGCGAAAATGTGCTTGGCAAGCACACGTACGACCTCCGCTGCGTAGATCGAATTCCTGGTATTCGACACTGTGTGGAATTGCCGCAGCCAGAAGCAGACACTCGGATTCTGAACCATAATCTGAACCAAAAGTATCCGGAGAGACGTAACCAATAAACATAGGCTACCAAACGAAATCTTAAATCAAAGTGTGCGGTGCATTGACAAAAACAAAAATTGTTATCCGGTTGGATTGGTTGGTGGTGTCAGAGTGCGCTCGAATTTTGTTTGTGTTAAACCTGTGATCGTGCTTTAATCCGATCGTTAAATACTACGAGTTTGTGAACAATTTAAAGGATTAAATGGAGTTGTTGGATCCTGGAACGTTATGTTATCAAAGTAAGTACATGGTTAGCTGCAAAGTGCGCAAACGAGTTGTCTTTGAATGAATGTTTTGTGTGTTTTGTTTACTTTTTTTATGTGAGTGATTGCGAATGTAACGATTTGATACCGCTTGAATTATTGATGATTCTTGTGCATATTGCATTTAAAGATGCAGAGAAAAAATAACAAATGATAACAACGTAAATTAATGCTGCAACTTTGATTAAAATTAAATAAAAATGTTTGTTTATTTTGAATTAATTAAATAGGTATGTACTGTTTGATAAAAACGCCAGTTTAGTGGAAAATTATGTAAAAATTATGATCTTGGGCCACTTGTGTTGTGTTGCACCTACAGCTTCAGAGTTTGAAGCATAGGTTCAGAAACTGGAAGAAAACGCATTGGATCGAAAGACATTGCCAGTGCCAAGTGCCAGGCAACGTTGTTCAGCGTTTCCACTGTTCACAGAAGCAGCGCTTATTCACTCGCTCTCGTTGCTGAACGCGGCAAAGCCACTTTTTCTTGGCTTTCATATTCGGTATGTGTGAGTTCTGGGTTCTGTCGATGTCCTCTCTCCCGTATGGTCGGTTGTAGTACGATAATGCGATTGTGGTGGTGTGGTGTGACGACGACGGCCGGGTTCCTGGAAGCGTATTTTTCGTGCCGTGTGTACACAACAATTACGGAACACACGAACGCTGGCGAGTAGTCGAAGTAGTTGGAGTTAGCTACTATTACTTTGGGCTTGCGTTTGTAGAATGTAGAATACCGAATACGTCTTTTACGTTGTTTACTGTGTGTAAATGCACCGCTCCCGAGGCTCGCTCGCGCGGCCGGGGACCGGATTTTCTTTATAGCTGATTCGAGAGAAACGCATTCAAAACGCACCCAGGGAGCCGGAGTACAGCGCCAGCGCCTTGATATTGAATAATAAATCAGTTTGCTTCGTTGGTTGGTTGGTTAGTTGAATGTAATGCTGTGGCTTGTTAAAGCATTTTTTGTTTATGGCCTTTAATTTAATTTCAAAGGCTTTATGCTTTTTTTTTTTATTTAATTTAAAAAAGTTACTAAGAGTAGAAGATGTAGATGAAAATTATGACTTATTTTATGAACATGTTTTCTCTATTTTTAGTGATTCTTACGAAATTAGTGCGTCGTATCAATAAATGTATAACGAACAACTTTTGTTATAAACATTTTTTGTCATTTTCATTAGAAAATCATAATTTTGCCTGTGTTCTTATGTCAAAAATACTGGTAAAACCTCCAATTCTTTAAGTTGAATTACAAATATCAACAAGTAACATTTCTTGAAAATCTATCGAATATTAGGAATTGTATCAACCGGACAAATAAATATGGCCTGTTTGACTTTGATCAATACCAAAAACGACATATACATACATGTGTGTCAGTACCCGACTGTTTATGTACATATCTAATTACAAATGCTCCGCTTTTGCCTTTAAATAATTCCTTATCACTGTTTGCGGTTTTCTGGATACGTTGAATATCGATACTACGACCAGGATCCGATTGAATTGTCATTGGAAGCCTAATGTGCTACTGGCTTCCAACTAATCACTAGTAGTCAGAAGAATCGCAATTGCGCCGACGCGTGCTGCGCGCTCGCGTACTTTCTATTTGCGCACTGCTTACTGCGTTTGTTTTTCTTTTTTCGCAGAAGCTCGCAGTACAACGCGATTGTGCTTACATTTCGCGCGTGTATGCTTGTTTTGCTATCGCTATCAGTTGCGCCACCTTGGTTTACATACATAATTCGGAAATTACGTTTTAATAAATTGGCAAAATATTAGCTATATATTTGTTAGTCAAATTGTGATTGTGTTACAATGATTTGTTGTGGTATATTATGTGTAAGACGAGGTTATTTGACAGTTTATTACGGGGGTTATGTGTGAATACAGCAAAATAACAAAGCAACAAAGTGAGGTTAGTGTAAACGACTTCTTTTACAAGTAGTTTTGATTGAATTGTGATCGTTAAAATCAAATCAAAAAGTTATGAAGATAAAATGTTTATTAGCCATTTATTCGTATCTATTGCTTGGATAATTTATTAAAACTCCGATTAGAAGTTTTAGTTTTTGAGGTTAGAAGTGATTAGACACATTCAACAATTTTGCTTTTGTTATTTAAATATTGTGGCTTTTCAGGCTCTTATTATTTCATTGGTTTTGTTTAAGTTTACATTTGATAGCGTTTGTTTTCGATTGTTGTTGCCGTGAAACCCTAAATTTTGCTATAAATACAAAATTTATAACGAAACCCAAACATTCTGCGAAATGTTTCATCTCGGTACTGTTTGTTCTTGTTAATGCTTATTTCATCTCCAGTTGGGTACTTATTGTATTTAGTGTATTGTGTTCTTATCAACCAACTATTCAACCCATAGGTCGCGCGTCAACAAAAGACACAAACGCAACTGAACATGACCGCAATTAAACTGAATTTCGAACAGAAACTTCGACGAATTTCGCGAGTTATAAGTTACAAGATTTCGGCCTGCATCCTACCGAGAAGTACAAAAATAGTGTCAGCCAGTTGTAGATGTAACAATCATTGTTTACTTAATTTTTAAGCTTTTTAGCGCTAATGCGCCGCTCAAACTTACAATGCGATTAGCATACATTACGTTGGATTAGGATTAGCAACAAGACCAATCTAAAGTGACTACACTTAACATACCACCAACGCACGACAAATAATTGTGGTTACGAGTAAACGTGTTGTGTTTCTTTCAAATTTATTTTTTTTTTTGATGAAAACTACGAGGAATTGTGTTGGATTAGACTGGTTTTGAAATAGAATGCAGTCGTGATTGGTGTGAATTTTGATTCTACGTAGAGCAAAATTTGTTTTGGCATCGCAATAATCATAAATTGACGCAAGGAAGATGTTGATGATGTGTATTTGCGTGTAGTTATTGTCATTGTGTTTATAATTTTCACTTCGCCGAATTTGAATCAAATGTACATTGAGTGAATCAGTGTTGGTGAGAATGCACAGACATAATCTAATCGCGAAATTTGTGAGCCATTTTTTTGTTATCATAGGATGTATGTATGTCTTTGAATTGTGAGTAATGGACGATGTTTTGATTGCAGGAAATTACGTCGTTTTGGTGGATCATCTTTAAACGTTAGGCGCAACTGACGGTAAGTTTTTTTTATTTATCGAATTTAAGATGGTTACTAAGGGGATAGTGGCCAGAAAGAAGGCTTTATTTTTCATCATTTTTTGAAAGCGATTTATTTCAAAATGGCGGCTGTATAGCGTTTTTGCGCTGATGCGTGCTATCAAAAATGATATTAAAATACAATGTAAAGAACAATTGTTGTTATACTTATGAGGTGTTTGTGTCAAAAACGAATTCGAACAACTTCGGAAATTTTCGTAACAAAATTTATACTTCGCTTACATTTATAGGTTACAAAAAGTTTTAAAACAAAACATCGTTTATTTTATAACGTCATTTATTATCTTAATTTAGTTTAATAATTAATTACAGTAGTGAACATAACATAGTAATAAATTTAACTAATTAAATGTTTCAGTTAAAATGGCGTGGAAACTATTCACACCTCTACTCGTAGTCTTGTCCCTCCTCCAGTTAAGTACGTCTCATCCTAGTCGTCAGAAATGTGCGAATGTGGGCACTGGCATCGGGTATACGTCACCCCCGGGAGATATAATTCTTCGGCATGGGGTGGACTCTCTCGATGTATATTGCCACATTACAAATCCTGACTATCTGCGTAAACCTAACGCCAGCGGACTTTTGCAGTTTGTTCAAGGAACGACCGTTATTAATGGGGTACAATTTAAAAAAAATAAAGTTACTAATGTTTGTACTAAAAAAAATTTATTATTACAGACGAGGGTGGTAAACGAAAGCACGCTTCTTTTACACGTTGATGCTGATCAGTTAGGAATAAACCAATCTCATCTTTCGTGCATGTTCAATGATAAGCTCGTGTGCGATAATGTCGTTTTTGTTGGAAGTAAGTTACAAAACGGTTTAGGTAAAGTGTTATTTAATGACTGATGTTTTCTTGTGTGATTTAGCACCACCGCAACCGCAAGATTTTCGTTGCGTAAGTTACAATAACGACAACTTCACTTGTTCCTGGAAATCGAATGACTACCCTTATAAGAATAACTACACATTGTCGTACACAGTGCCGAATCAACCGTAAGTTTTTATTTTAAAACGTTAACTTTAAAAGGCTGATGTTTTTCCTTGTAAATTTGCAGACGGAAAATATCGGAATGTCCGGGTATCACATACGACTACATTGATAATCGCCACAAATGCGTTTGGACGTTGACTACAACTCCACAATATCGCCAATCATCAGAATATTACAACATAACCTTCACAGCGCGTAATGTACTTGATGAAGAATACCAAAAAATTATTCCTAACTTCCACCATTTTGCCCACATAATTCCTAACCCACCTGAACGACTTGATGTAAAATCTAAAACCACGTCGTCGTTGTTTATCCGCTTTGGTATACCACCCACAATACAACATCGATTGTTACAATATCGTGTGATGTATATGTGTGGCCAGAGGATGCCGGAGCGCGTGCGTGATAGAGAATTTAAACAAGCTGTCATTGGCACAACCAATGACCAAGCTTGGGTAACCTATAACATCACAAACTTGCTGTACCCTCACGATTTGTGTGATTTACGCGTTTCTTTGCGAGTGAATTTAAGTCGGGATGATAATATGTGGTCACAGAACGCTACTTTGTTTGCTAGCACTGCTCCTACTGTGCCAGGACAAGGGCCTAAAGTTAATATGGGTAGTTTTAAACATATTAATGATACGGCTGTGCGAATTTACTGGCAACAAGTCCCCGCTGAATTTGAAAACGGACCTAATCTCAATTACAATGTGACTTTAATTCGCGGCTCTAGTAATGTGGTGGTTGACCGAATACGACCAATGAAAAACTCGGCTGTGATTGGCAACTTGAGCTCCAATCAGGATTACACGTTTGCTGTTTACGCTCTCAACGACATTGGTTCTCAATCTTCTCCGCATGCGTTGATAACTATTCCTGCTAAACGTCCATATAAAGTTCGTGAACTTAAAAAAATCGAAAATATTAAAGGATTTAAATTACGCTGGGAACCCAGGCTACCCGATAGGCAAATTGTGAATTATACAGTTTTTTGGTGTCGTGAGATTACAAAGTCGTTTAATGAAGACTGTAATGGCGATTGGAATTGGACTGTTGTTTCCGGTGATCAGAAAGATTATGTTTATCATGACACATCGAAAGGGATTAATAGCACCTCGTTTAGGGTAGCCATTGCGTCGAATAGTGAATTGAGTAGTAGTGGAATGTTTTTCCCTACTTGCGAAGAGTCCGGCGAACAGATTCCGACGATTAATTTGATTAAACCGACCGAGTTTGGTGATACTTCTGTGAAATTAAGTTGGATGGCTAAATGTTCTACTGAGGGAATTGCGAATTATACCATTGAGTATTGTACGGCGGGGCTTTCCGATGATTGCCGGAATAGAAGCAAGCAAGTTGTGTATGTTGAAGGAAGCGTTACGGATTTTATTGTGGGTAATTTAACTCCGTATGCGACTTATTTGTTTACGATCTATCCTACGATGAAAAATGGTAACAAGGGTAAAACATCAGATCCAGAAAGGGTTACTACTCTAGAGGGCAAACCAACAGAACCTTTAGGTTTAGCAGTTACGAAGGTTACAAACTCTACTATTAGTTTGGAATGGATGGAACCTAGTACATCGAATGGGTTTATCAGTTATGATATTTATAGTAACAATGTTAAGGTTGAGCCAAGTGTTAAAGAAACTGTAAGTTTTAATTCATTTCTTGTTTTCTGAAAACTTGAAAACCAAAAAATATTAACCTTAATTGTTTTTTATATTTTCCGTTAGGGTTATGTTTTGGAGAATTTGAATAGTTACGATTTGTACAACATCACAGTGGTTGCTTGTACATCAAATAAATGTTCAAATCCGTCGAATGAAGTATCTTTGAGGACTTTAATGGGCAAACCAGGAAGAGTTGGGTCACCTACAGCTATGTCGATTAACGCTACCGACTTTTTGATTGTTTGGAACAAACCAACTGATCCTCGAGGACCTGTCAGTTACGAAATACAGGTTGATGATGGTGCTGTTAATGTGTTTACAAACAAAACAGGTTTGTTTAAAAATCTAACAATTTTCCATTGGATTTATTTATAATTTAATTTTTTTGTTGTAACAGAAAAATATCACTATAAATGTGCGCAACAGTCATCAACATTTAGTATTTCGGTTCGTGCATTAAATTTCGACGAGGAACAAAACAAAACTTATTACGGTGATTGGAGTGATGAGTTTAAAGGCAGCTGTTCACCTACTATGAGTTGGTTAGTGCCGGTCATCGTTGTGTTGATTGTTATAATCATTGGAACGGCGTACTTCAGTAAACGACTTTATTTGCGTTGTAAAGAAATGCAAAACATAACCGTCAAACTCCCAGAAAAATTGGATACCTCCGTTTGGCCCACACAAAAAGATCCTAACATTCGTGATTCTAAACCTTTAACGCCTGCTGACGAAGAATTGTTGTTACAATCGCGTCCTGAAGGTATAAAGGTTCCTTATGTTGGGGATTCAAGTGGTTGTAGTTCGGCGCAAGGCAGTGTAACATCCGAATCTGAAGGTACTTTCTCCGCTGCGTCTGATTCCGGTACAGAACAAAGTGAATTACGGAAAAGATCATTCAGAAATTCGTCTAAAACTTCTTTGCTTGGTGCTGAAGGAGGTGGTGGAGGTAATAAGAACGAAAATTACTCACAAGTCGGTATTGGTGGTATTACTTTAGGATTAAATATTGAAGCAAATCCTTTAGCTGAAATGGATGATCCCAAAACTTATATGCAGCCGTATGTTGATAGCCAACCGATAACACGACCACCAGAGCCACAAAATTCTTCATCGTATGTTACAGTAGCGCAAGCGCGAAGTATGCCGAAGCAAATCGAAGAACCTGTGAACGTTGGTAACAAGGCTTACGTGCAGGTTTCGGATTTGAAGAATATCACTCAGAAGCGTGAACTACCGGTTGACACGAACAGATCGTACGTCACCGTTGGACAGATGCCAATGCAATCTGGGGGTAAATTGGGCAAGCATTACGATGCGAAGTTACTAAAAGAAGATTGAAGAGGTAGAAGAAAATGATTTAAGAAGAAGGAATTTAAACTCTGTGCAATTCATCGATTAAAATACGTTATGAGACGTTAAAAAAAGTTATGACACGTTTAATATGAAGACATGTTGACGCGAACAAAAGTTTTTTTTTGTCGTTTGATAGTTAAAACATTCAATTGTTGTAATGTGTTTTATTTTTACTGTGTGTTATTGCTGAGTTTGTGATTATTTTGCGTGCGGAACAGATAATCTAAATCTGTAACGAACATTTTTTGATTTTGCGTAGATATCACAAACACCTTGCAACGAATTTCCGCATGCCTACACATTGCGCACATTTTTTGTACATAATTTATATAATTTAAATTAGAATGACAGGTTGATAGTGTGATAGATAGGTCTGTATTCAGGCATAGTTTGGGAAGATTGCGAGAAAAAAAAACTATGAGATATTTTCCTAACCCTTTTTATAACCATGAAAAACGTTGTAAGCTCACTATGAAATGCGTGAACTCGTAACAAGTATGTAAACTCATTGTAAGAAAATAATCGAGGCAAAACAAGAGGATTGAATATCGATGATGTTTGAAGACTTTAGACTGATATTTTTTTATATGAAAGTTTTAAAGTTGTCTATGCGTGACAAGTTGTTGGAATCGATTTATTAATTGATGAATTTGGATGTGCCTTGCAATGAAATCGCGGATTTGCAAGATTGATTGTTAACAACTATTGTGATTTAAGATACAGATGGAAACTGAATGAAAAGGTTATGTAAGCGAGGAACGTAAATACGAAACACGAGCTTTATTGCCATTTATATTAATTGTTATAATACTTAAATAACTTTATAGACTTAGACCAATACATCTAATGGTTAATCATCAATGTGAATGAAAACGAAAGTCAATGAACTGTGAACTTGCCGCGGAGATTTTGAAACTACATTTTTGACAGTTTAACATTTAAGGTTAAAAAAATTGAAAGAAATTGTTAAATTAGACAAATGTTATTAATAGTTTGAAAATTAGTGTGATGTCAATTTAAAATTCCGGCCGAGCTTTTAAAAATTTGTGGAAAATAGATTCCAGGAAATTCGAAATTTTTTTACTTAAAATTGTGATGATATTTTTATCAATTTAGTTAAAATTTTGTACGTCAAATGTTTGTAACTTTTTCTTTTGATTAATGCATTTAATTTACTTTAACGTTTTACTTTACAATCAGATGTCTGATGATGAAAGAATACTCATTTCTCATTAATAATTAATTAATGTTCAATGTAATGTAAGTCTCTAAGTTCAACCATGATCTTATTTATATTTTAAGCGCGATTCGCAATTAATTGATACATTTTGTAAATATTCATTTGTTTTCACTGTCCATTACAATCATCAATCAAAAAGCTAATTTTAATTATACTATGAAAATTAATTACATGATATATTAAAGAATTGTATCTGTATTCTGTAAGCGCTGTATGTACAATGTGTACATGTAGACTAATTTACATTAAGATATTGCACTTGTACATATGTTGGCCCCACAAGCATATCATGGTTCCTTTATTGAGTTTGAGTTGAGTATGATTATGAATATAGAAATATATGTATCATACGTTCATAATCATTGTATTTAGCAATTAATTACACGTATTTTGTTATAAATTGGTAACGCCGAAGGAAACAGAGTAGGAGTAAAGGACGTGTGACAGATAAATCATTAATTGATATTGAATGTGATGAGATTTTAAGGAGTCTGCTTCGTCTATTCAATAATCCATGGACTATTATATGATAAACAAATATATTTATCGCATTTGTATGACTTTGTTTGTACATCCCCGAAGTATTTCATTTTGGCCGCACCTCGCCATACAGTGGAACGAGTGGAACCGAACATATTCGAACGTGCCAATCCCTCGCCGACAAAATTGGATCACGTGACAGCAACGCTTTGAAGAGAGAGTTTGGTTGTCTACGTTAAAAATGCGATTTGGAATTTTCATACACGAACAAGATAATTTACGAACAATATAAGGATTGAATTGAATCAAACGTGAAAAAACAAATCATTGTGTGTGTAATAGTTATAATTTGTTTCTTAACATTTTCAACACAACTTTTATACTTTCCTAATGAACCATAATACCCAATAATTAGTAATTAGTTTAAATAATAACGTTTAAATACAATTCGAAAATGTCATTCTAAATGACAAACGAATAGAATAAAACAATAATAAAAAATCAATACAACTATTCGACGCTCTCTTGCATAGTCGAAATTCTCGACTGTTTGCCTTTTGTTCGTCTTAACGTTAATTTGCAATGTAGATGTGCGCGCATCGTGCTCTCCAATGTCCATTGCGCGAGTTGTAGGTGGAGAGAGCGTCGAAATAACGCAATGTGCAAACCTGTTATTACGATCCTCTCGGATGCTGCATGACTGCGACGCGACGCCAGAATGCTGTGCAACATGGTACCGCGTGGTCATTGTCCAGCGTCGAGGAAACTTCCTCGAAACTAGATCTCTATGAGTGACTAGATCGGACTAGATCTGATCGGCTCGAGGGACCCATCGCGCGTCGTCATCGTTACTTGGCGCGCGCTCATTGTTCACAAATTCGACGGCCGTAAAAATTAAAATTCAATGCATCAAATGAAGCGGTAATCAATAATCGTAAAACGTGCCGCTCATTGTCCATACGAAATCGAGACGTCGAAACATATCGATTGTGCATTTGCGCCGCGTGTGAGAATTGAAGAAAAAAACATGCACACCGGCGCGAAACAAGCAAAACAAACGCGACGAGGGGAATAAACAATGATCTGCGCGCGGCTTCATCGAAACGAAATTAAACGGCGTTACAACGTGTAATTTTATAATAAATAACCATTCGAATGATCCTCGGCGTCGAGAATATTATATAAAATATAATATACATTATATATAAATGTATTCTCGTTGAGCCAACCGCGTGCGCTCTTCGCCGAGGATGGCAGCAGGATGGTATCGCGGTGTGCGCTCGTACGTATGTACTTGCTTCGTTTGTTCGGTGCTTTTATCTCTGATCCGGGCCCGGAATGATCGCATAATGACATCATTGATTATTGCCCAAGCCTCAGAAACGTAATAACCAGCGCCGCCGTACGAAGTGAATGCGGCGCACAGCGACGAACCTTCGGCGCGCAACTTTTCTATTTACTCGCGCGCTTTGAGCGGCTTAAACGAAACGAATTACGTGCAGAAAATGAGGAGAGAACTTGATGATGGTTGAACGTGCTCGCACAATATGCAAACGTAAATAATCTCAAAATAAACAAACTTGTGAAACACAACAAGCACAGTTAGATTTTAGTTTTAATATTGACAACCTTTAACCCTTCAATGTGCCAACAGATTATTTATTTACAGTCAAAAACTTTCCGAATCAAACTTGTAACACAAAATATAATTCATCAAAAGTTCTAATATTTGAGAACATTTTGAAGGGTGTTCCTTCCATATTTAAGGGTTGATGCATAACATAAACGAAAGAAGCTCTTTTCAACTACATAATAAGAGAATATCATTAAAATCGATGAAGAACTTGAGAAATTAGGCATAGAACACTAAAATTGATAAAAATTTATTGAATTTTTAGTCAAAATGTAACAGAAATAAAAAAAATTGTCTTACCTTTAACGAGAATAACGATAAATAAACTTCCACAGCGTGTAAACCGTAATAAACCGTAACAACATTAATTTTGATAATGTTAACTTCAGTTAATACAAAAAAACAACAAAACAAACCCATCACACTCACATCGTGTGCTCTGATTGTTTTGCATGTTTGTTAGCACTCTCGTTAGAAACAAAACGAGAATTTATGCGGCGCTAATGAAGAAACGCGCGCTTTTACCTGCAACCTGCTGGTAACTCAGGACAAACCCTAAACAAATGCAAGAGAACAACAAGGTCTCACCGCGTCTCGCCGAGAAGAATACATATTCGCACAGTGGGGTGGTGTGTGGTGTCGAGCAGGATAACGCCGTGGACACAATGTGCAAATAAATGATTTGCGATACGAGCAGAAGAGAGCGCCGTGTATACCACAATATATCGTCGTGGTATACCCGCACAGAAAACGTATAGCGCCTTGTAGTACGCTCTCGCGAACGGGAGCACTTTGAATATTTGTTGGTGGCGACGATTGGATGCGCTGATAAAATGATAAGTGGCCATTTCGGCGCAGCGCATTGTTCGCGGTGCACCTACGCCGCGTGTGCGCGCGCCCGCTCTAGCTGAAGAAAGAAAGACATTGCATTGTGAGGCAGCGCGGAATAAGAATAAGCGCGGCCACCCATCGGACAATACCGCACATGGTATGGCACGCCGTGGTATGCCATCCCGCTTATCTGTTCAGCCGCGGAAGGCAAGACACAAGTTGCCAACTTGCAACCGAACAGTATCGCACAACAATGCAATTTTGCGCTTGCTTCGCGTACACCATACCATGAATATGATGGTGTATGTTCTACTCCGTGGGGTCTCAAAACGTTTTTACCCACTACAAAAAAAATTAACCTCAAAATAAAAAAAAGTCCTTAAACTCAGTTTCTTTCCGCATTATGAAAAAATGCCATTTAGATTATACCATACCACATGATGATGGTGATACCATGCCATACCACCACTTTAAAGGTACGAAACGCGCGCGCGCGTGTGTCTTATGGTCTGAGCGGCCTGGGCCGCACATCTCCGCGGTTGTCCGCGGTACACCGACGGTACCTTCGCCGTAATAAGCGCATAAAGTGGTGCGCGCTGCGCGGGTGTTCACGTGCGAGCACCAGCGCTCACAATTCGTCCTGTGGTGTGTCGTCCGCAACTGTAGCCGCGCTTTTCTTTCTTTTCTCCTCATTACACAAACCAAACAAACATCCATCAAGACTTCAACAACGCGTGTGCATTTGTGAGTGTGTTGTCCTTAAAGTGGTGTGCGGGCGCAGTGTGTGCATGGCCGAGGTGCGTGCGATTTATGCGACTCATTTGCCAAAACGGAGCGACAACATGTTTACACGGTAATCCACTCACCACTCACGCATTTTATTTCGCACGCGTGCGCGCCGCCAAGCTTTGAATATTTATGTCCTGAAACGAATCAACGTTCATACCACCCCATAAAACATTCACGTTTAACGACGACATGCGGATAATACGATTATAAACGCTTATAAACTTATTTAACTACATTATTATATCCAATTACTTTGAACTTTTTTGCATTTGTACTTTTTATAAAAAATAATTGCAATACAACTTTATATTCAACAATGATCTAATGTAAAAAGTATGTGTTGTAAAAGTATCTTGATTTGCTGTTATTGTTGCACAGTATGTTATTAAATAGATAAATCTCACGCTATGTTAGAAATAACCACTGAGATGTTAAACTTGCCAAGTTACAATACACGAATTCGATGCGACGGTAAGACACGAACCCAACTTTTTGCAAAACTAAAACTTAAAAAACTCCCAGATTTAAAACTTTGAAATTAATTAAATAATTAATTTTAGTTCGCAAGAGTATAAACTTTATATTCTGCCCTGGTGCATCACCAAAATTCTTAATTTTACACCCCTAGGACGAGAAAAGTAAAAAATATTGTTTTTTATCTTAATTTCTAAACAAATTTGTCCTTAAATATTTGAAAAGAAAAAAAATAATTTGAATTAACAAATAAAAATAGTAAGTATCTTAATTAGCAACCCGGATGTTTTTACAACAATTTTTTTTATATTCCGAACCATCAGCATGAAACAAGCGGCTTAACGCGTTTGTGCGCGCACTCGCACAATTGTACGGCGTGTAATTAATTGAAAATCTGCGTTCGCGCGATGTAATTCACTCTCGCTGTGATTGATGGTCGAGTGTTTGCTTAAAGACGCTTTTAGCCCATGCGCGCTTTTTGTCCGCGCTGTCCGCAGTCACATACTTCGATTTAATCCCCGGCTCCGCGCGCGCGCATATTAATCTTTTTACTTGTCACTTGTCAAGTAGATGAATTCAAGACCAGCAACGTCAACCGAATATACATGTTCGGCGCGCTCGGATTTTTCGACATTGTTAGAGCCACAAGCCACGATAACGCACCGCGGGTGCCGTTCTGCGTCTGGACACGGTGTTTGTGTTTCGTCTCGATTTTTTTTTATCCATCCATTCTCCACTCAACTCATCCGCGGCTTATAAATAAATAAACTAAACAAAAAAAGCACATCAAACTCGCACAACTCGCGTGCATGAGATTTGTGTTAATCCTCGATGTTAGATTTGAAAAAGAAGTCCGAAGTGAATAATTAAGAAATGCCCGAACCAAAGAACACAAAATACTTTTGAGTTTGAGTTTTCAGATTTTGATTCTGACTGTTGCCATCATCAAAAGCTTGAGAGCTTGTTTGACCTTTCTTTTTCGTGTTTTTTGATTTAACTTTTGTTTAATCGCGTATCGTTTAAATTGGGACGTGTTCGCGACAGGATAGTTAATGTATAACTTAAAATATTTAAAACCATTCGTGTTTTTTTCCTCTTGGTGTGTTGATAAGCAACACGCTTGGACGAGTGACGGATAAGCTTCCACAGACTCTTTCTTGCGTTATTAAAAACGAGTAAATTAGAAAATCAAACGCGCAGCAATGCGGGGAATTTAATAAGCGCATAAAGTGACAGCGTGTGCGACGGCGGCGCAAGTTTTACGAGGAAAGATGCAATTTTTACGAGCGTTTTCAAGCGAGTATCCACAGCCCAACGCGAATTAAAATTAAATTGAATCTTTAACGTCCTGCTGACAATTTGCCGGCTTGTTAAATTTAAATGTTTAAGCTTGAATATTATTCGCAAAACATTTGAGGAATTTCGAAACATTTTCAAGTTCAAACAAGCACAATTTTCTCATATTACTATTACACTTTATTATATTCTTCATTCAATAATAATAATAAAATATTTTTGTTAACTTTTCCGTGAAATAAAAAATTCCAGTATTAGTAATCTTGTAGGATTCTAAGATTTTCGTTGTAAAGTTCCGGGTAAAGTAAATAAAATTGATTGTGAATTTGTAAAATAATTTAGTAGAAAACTAGATGATTCCGTGAATGCATTTCGCATTACGTTCTTGCGGCGATATATGAGTACACGCCATGGTGCGACTTCTCTGTGGCGGCGCGGGAACCGATCGAAAAACGCCCGCGGCTTGCGGTAACCTTTGAGAATAAATAAATTTGCGGCGTGTACGGCGCTCGCGCGCGCGCGCTCCCAAATAATTTATATATCGGCGCGGCGGCGGGCATGGAGATATGTGCCGGATCGACGAACAATGCGCGTTTTATTGATTCGTAATAAATCTCGGCGGGATTTATGCGCGCGCGCTGCGCGATTTATCTCTCGTTCTTCAATCGACGCGCGACGGCGCTAACTACTTAAGTAATGTGTGTGCGCATTACACGGTGCGCAATACACACTAAAATCTTAGTAACTAAAAGACAAGGAAGAACAAGAAGAAAAATAAAACATTTACTCAAACTACACTTGAAAACACACAAAAAATGCAATTAGCCATCATTACTTGATTGTGATTTTCGATCCTGAGAACAAACTTTCAAGCTTTGTAACTTTAAAGCTTTCATTCTGTATGTCGATTTTATTGATGACTCGGGTTACTAATCAGCGGCCATCGGCGAGTCTTCGGCGCTTACAAACAAACAACAAACAAAACAAAACAGAAAAAAGAAACTACAAATAAAACGCAACGGAACAGCACCGATGATTAAGACCAGACTAGAACACATTTTGCATCTTGCATCTCTCATCTCACATTCTCAAACCGTATACTAAGTAACAACCAACAAAGACGGAGGGAGCGTTCGTATCCAACCGCTGCACGTGAATGGTTTTGATCGATTACGCAACGATTTAAACGGCAATTAGTGCGCGGCATTAGTTTTATATATTGGCTAATTGTTAATGTGCTATGCGATGGGAAGTTATGACTTGTTTCTTAAAGGCACTCAAAGTGGGGGTGGCTATGACTACGTCCACTTTGAGAAAGGAGAATGAAGGCGCGTGTTGTGACCTAGTACTAGTACCATGAGAAGCGGATAGCGCACCGTGGATTCTGCGCGTACGAAGATTCTTCTCGAGTCTCTCAAGACCTGAAGAGATAACAAAGAACCGCCGTACACAGCAAGTCCGTAGAAGAGACGAGATCGAGATTAAATTCGGTTTAATTTCGATGCGCGCGCGCGTGTATTAAAAGAGGCGTTGCGTTGCTGTGGTCGGACGTGCGTAAATGCGCTTGGTTCTTATATTGGATGGAGTCTTTGGTCCTTATGGGTTGTTGGTCATTAAATGCGCATCACACGGCCACGCCAACAACCGAAAGCCACACGTAATCACAGGGAGGTGTACCTTATGAGCGCAATGTTAAAAACAATATTTATAGTGATGATATTATGATGTACAACAACGTTTTTACGCTTATTACAAAAATTATTAATTAGATCCTAATTTTCAATGTACCAAAAAGAGGTTTCGTTTTTAAATTAAGTTTTGTGTTATTTGTGTTTCAGTTTCGACGCGAATAAGTCGACCAAAGGGGCCAGTAAATTGCGTCGCGACCTGATCAACGCCGAGATAGCAAATCTTCGCGAACTGTTGCCATTGCCGCCGTCAACACGCCAGCGCCTATCACAACTGCAACTGATGGCGCTAGTGTGCGTCTACGTGCGCAAAGCCAACTATTTCCAACAAGGTAATCACCATGCCCACAAACAAAACAAAACAGTTATGTAATTAATATGAATCCTATTTGTCTTCCACTTCTTTAATTCAGAAAACAAACAATTTGTTTTGTACCGATGGGTGGCTAAGCGAGCGCATCTTCGACACGTCGTGCCGCCCGCCACGCGCGTGCACAATAAAAGCTTAAGCGCGCGCGCACGCGTGCTCGTAATTAGCATGCGCGCGAGGCGCGTAATTAAGAATGCACGATATGTCATTAAGATGCATCGCATGTCCCAATGCCCACCACACCATGACTTTCAGGAGCGTTTGTGGCCGCTGTTGTCGCCACTGTCGTTTTATGTTTACTGGGCATGCATCATTTGGTAGCGGCCTCTAAAAGACTTAAATCTTGGCGCGATGTCTTGCCGGTGACAAAATGGCAGCCATTGATTGCGGCTGTCAATTAACTCCCGCGTCCGAACGTGACATGTATACGTGCGTGCGACCTGCGCGTTGAGAGCGCGCGCGCTTATCTGATCCATCCATCCATCCCATTCAGCGCGGCGCGGTTCTGCGCACCTCGTGGCGCGTCGTCATCGCGACGACTTTCAATTAAGTGACAAACACTTATTGGCCTCCTTGCACCGAACTCCTTTATAGACACTCAATTTACAACTGCTGCTGATTGTTTGCATTCCGTTTTTGTTTCGCAGCTTTCAAATGCCACGACGTTGGGATGCACAACACGCCGACGCCCAACATTGGATTCTCAAAGGTAGAGTATACTTAGAACAAACCTACCCCATGAGGCGAGGTGGCTTAACAAGGCCTAGGGCACTTGTTATACTCAAAAACGCGTATTATTGCGTTATCCATTGCAAAGGCTTCAACTTTTAACTTATTACCCGACGGCTGATGCTCGGGTGAGCTGAGATGCTGGTGAGGTATCTCTTGGTGCTCTCGTGGGAATCTGCCCAGACTATACTCAGTCGGTAAATGAAACAATTACCTAGTTGCGTGTTTGCATCGCATTATATTGGTGGAGCTTTCTCGCAGGCGTTTGCTACATCGTACCACAACAACGTCGGCGGTGTTTGTTTTATTCCTCGTGGAATTTTAAATTCACACGCTCCTTTGGGGTACCTTCAATTGGAATCGTTGCGAAATCGTCCCAAACTGCTACTTTTTACATACCCGGCGGGCCAGGCCTACCGCGCACCTCCACAGCTCAATTATACCCTTACATGACGTACGGTAATGTGATGGTACCCATCACTACCATCAACATATTATCAGAATACCGGTACATCCCCCATCTGAAAGATTTTCCCATACTTTTGAAGACATACTTCATACCGTTACATTAACATTGCACATATACTCCGGTTGCTTGGCGTTTGCTGGTATGGTTATGGAGTTACCTAATAGTTAATCCGAAATTGTACGTTTTGTATGCGAGAGCTAGGTACTAGTACTAGTAGAGTACAAAGCTTAATCGATACAGTTGCGGCTAAGCCCATGGATACTTCATACTCATATCGGGATTGCCTCACCATCACCACAGTACCAAGACAGCTCGCTATGCGCTCTGTGGCCGCATAGCACATATTGCCATATTTAATGACAGACTAGCTTAGAGCATGCGGAGCGCGCGCGCGCGAGCTCTACGGCCCGAGATGAAGAGCGCAGATATTGCGCTCGGCGGGCCGCTTGCGCGCGCCCGCGCTCCGTGGGAAAGTAGCTGCGCGTACCCCTCTGGCTTGAGGTCACGCGCTGACCCCGGCCCGATGCTGTGTGCTCTCGCGCGGCCCGCACGCCCCCCACAAACCGCACGATGGCCGTACGGTATTACACACAACAACACCACAACACACCGCGTGCTCTATCTGTACCAAGAGCGCATCCGAGAGCAACCAAACAAGCATCGTGGCCGGTCATCGGGCGACCCTTCGCCGGCGAACCTAATCGAATTTTAACACAATATCAAGACCATCAACTGTATCACAAGTATCAAGAGCACCACACCAAGTATCACAATAGATTTTGCTAACATTGTAGCTAACAAAGTAATCTTGATACCACGTGGTACCCTGGCAGAAGATTACCACGAATTTTAATTACAAAGTTAGTAATTAAAACCCTTTAACAATAGGGGGGTAAACCCAATGTGACACACCCTCAATTGACTCCGCCTTCCATTCTTTAAAGTACAAACATTAATTTTAACATTTTGATGGTAAGCCAGACATCGTCGACATTAAAACATTAATGATTTTAATTTGAGCCATGGTACGCGATGCAAAACACTTTTTCTCACGCGTTTAACTTTAAACAAGCCCGCAATAGATGCGCTGCGTTAGAAAGGAATACCACCAATCCAAACCGCCATGTACCGTACCATCCACAACGTCTTCGATTCTAATAGGTCTAATTTTTTTCCTCTACTCATCGTAAAGTAATTAATTTAGTTTCTAAACAGAAACGAAACCAGTAAAGTAAAATACACATTTGGAATACCAGCAAAGTAAAACTAGCAAACGTTGATTTATATTTTGCAAATTTAATTTAATTGGTATCGATGTCGCCAATGTCTCTTTGCGAAGCTTAATTAAGAGAATAATTTGCGACGCGTCGGAAGGTCGCCGCTTTCCGCACTTCGTTCGCGCACTCGCAAAAGCGATAACGAATGCATAAAACGTTTTACGACCGTAATGCAACAACAATATAATAAACACCATTAGTGGTACCATTAGAATTTCGATAGGAAGCGATAAAACTGCCACAAATTGCAAAATTATCAAAAATCAGCGCACGACGTGCCATTGTTTGTCATATCACATCATAAGGCAACGTCATAGGACATAACATGTGTTAATGTTATGTGTTTCATAAACAAATAAACAAAACGTAATAAAAGAATTTTTACAGGCAATGAGTGGCTTCCTAATGATGATGACGCAGAATGGCAAGTTGCTCTACATCTCCGACAACGCCGCCGAGTATCTTGGACACTCGATGGTAAGTTAAAAGTGTTAAACCACACCATTACCATACCATGACCAACTATATAGGTTTTATGGGCTGGTACCGCAAATATTTATTTGTACCAGCGTCCATCAATTAGCATGACGCAGCCATTTCTTCTTTTCATAACCGTATGTGTGAATCTTCATTGCTTGATTGCTCTTCACAGGAAGACCTGTTGATCCACGGCGACAGCGTGTACGACATCATCGATAAGCAGGATCACCAGGCTATTCAATGCGAGTTAGGTAGGCCAGTAAATGCCGGCAATGGTAGTGCTGGAGGTGTTGGCGGCGGCGGTTCAACGGGCGCTGGTCTAGGTGAAGAGGTGCGACTCTTCTTGTGCCGCATGAACGTCTCCAGGAACGCGCGCCGACAAATGCGCTTCGGCGATCAAAAGGTACCTTTCACTTCGCTTAACCTTCGAAAATAAACAACTCTAATGTTGCAATCTACGAGTGGTACCAGCAATTGACTGGAAGCGTGTGTAGAGTTGATGGTGACCTCCTCACCTTTGTTTTTATCACAATATCACACAGATTCACAAGTGATGACTATTCTGTTTAATTGTGATTTTAATTAAATTCAAGTTTAATGATGTCATACTCAACGTAGTTGATCGTACCATCAGTTGTATCGTGTACTGGTGATGATTGGTGATTATAAATTAATCCAACTCATCTTGTCATACACAACCAGTAGCTGTGGTAGCTGTTAAGTAGCGCGTAAAATATGTTAAGTAGAAGATCAGGCGATGGTCGTAGCCGATTATGTGTTTTCTGACGCCCACGTCGCTTTGGTCGCAGGTGGTGTTGGTGCAGGGCAGGTACCTATCCTTCCTGCCGCTGTGCAGCCGCAACGAACCCGTCTTCCTGGCGACCTGCACACCAGTCGCGATGCCTGAAACGCGCGAGTGTGTCGTCCAAGGCGCCACCAACGTCTTCACATCGATACATTCGATGGACATGCGCTTCATCCACATCGACACCAAGTAAGTATACGTAAAAAAGCGGGTACCACATCACGTACAACTGGTGTACGGGTTCACCCAGTGTGTGCCTGTGTGTAAAACTCATAAATCACAGAATGCATGCCTTGGTGTTGTGTTCCAGCGGCGAATTCTACTTGGGCTTTTCGCGACAAGACCTTCAGGGGGTATCCTGGTACCGACTGCTGCATTGGGAATGCACCAGAGAAGCGCAGACCAAACATAGATTAAGTAAGCCATTGTTTTAAACAGTACCACGTACCGTACCATACCATGTCGTATTGTCTCATACACTCATGTTTCATTGTCTTGCTTTTATTTGAATTCATTTCTCAACCACGAAAAAAAAAACTTTCACAGTCACCCAATCGGAGCAGGAACGTTCGTGTATACTACTAGCGCAATTCCAGAACCGCGCCGGCGAATGGATCTGGATGCATTGCGTGCTTCAAGTGAAGGAAGGAACCGAAGGCGGTGCCGGAGGACAGCAACCCATCATAGTCTGCACCAACCAGGTGCTCAGCGACGCCGAAGCCGCAGTAATGCGCACTAACACATGGCTGTACCACTATTATTCCATACAAAACAAACTACAATACGGCCTAGCCGCCTACGACGTAGCCCCACCTCCAACGACACGCCTCTTGTATTATCCCGACCATCCGCAGGGTGCCGATTTCGGCCCGCAAGGTGGCGCACAACACGAACCCACCAGCAGCGCGCAATACCCGCACCATGTACCTCATCTAGGAATGCACCACCATCACCAACAAGGTACAGCACCTTTACACCACACACACCCTCATCACCAACGCCGCGTTGGAGAAGGTGCTGAACCTGTAGATTACTCATCCTATAGTAAACGACGTCGTAAACCTAAAGACCTCCGCAATTTAGAACTACAAATGGACTATGACTCTAATCCAAATGTAAACGGAAGTGTCACCTCAGCCGGAGGTGGGGGCCTCCTTGTACTAACCCACGTGTCGGGTCGTGTTTCTCGCGCTTCTCTTAAAACAGACCCGAGTGAAATGATGGACCAATGGAACCCAAGTCCGCCATGGTCAGATACGTTACAGAAAGTACCCGATTTATGTCAACAAGAACTATCGCCGTATATAGGAAGCGCACCACCTACACCAACAGCCACGCCTAGTACCCACCATCACGGCAACGCCTTCACTTTTGATTGGGCACCAGAACAGTACGTACCCAGCGTAAACTTACCTTCAATACCAACAATGGCGTCGCTAGAAACAGAAGCCAACGATGGATGGCCTCCACCTGTCGGTGAACATCGACTATTCCCGCTACAACCCCCACCCAAACGACACCAACCACACAATACAGGAAGCGAATCGTCCGCAGATCGTGACACGCCGTAACGCTAGGTTAAAACCTAACCTAATAAAACACCACACACAGTGCAATACAGGCCCGTATTAAATGACGTTTGTTAATTAATGAATTAAAACCAAACTCCTACTATCACGTATCTACAAAACGTTGTGTTCAATTTGAATGACCCACACCGCCAGATGGCGTAAGTCGTTCGTAATGTTCCTTTATGTTTAATTGTAATCGCGTAGTCACAAATTTATTTTTATATACGCCGTCCAAGCATTATTTTAATTTATTATTTAATTAGGACAAATTTGGGAAATATTGAAAAGTGTTTAAAATAGATTTTTTATTGATAAATAAATAATTTTTTTAATTGATCCACTTCTTATCAGATAACAATGCCTTGTCGATAACCCTAACCCAATCTGTATGATTTATTATCGCACTTTTATACTCTCGCAACCCCACACGATCTTTTCGTGCTACTAAAGTATCAACCACAAAACTGTGGCATTCATACTTCATCCCTAAATACAACGCTTTGTCGGAATCGTCCATGCGTTTAAGGAAATCCTCCAAAATCCCTCTCGGCGCGCCGTGTTTATGCAATCCGGTAACAATTGCTTCCATACTCACGTGGTACTTCTTTTGGTTAGGTTTGCCCAATCCGACGTTTTTGATGTTGATGTTAAACCATTTTTGTGCTTCGAACACGTTGTTCAACATATGCCACCGTTCATGCGCGGCTAGAGTGTTTAACATTATCCATTCGCTTTTAAACGGGGAGATTTTTGTTAGTTTTAGGAATGATTGAAGTTCGGAATCATCGATCGATAACTTATCAAGTTTTGTTTTACACAAATACGCAAATGTTGATGAGGGCGACGATGAATAATCAGGGAGGTTATGTTCTAACTTATAATCTATTGAAAATCCAAAATATTGATTATTATTACCATTGATAATCAAATTTTATTTAATATTGATGTTATACTTACCCAAAAATTGTTTGTGGGCTTGAAATAATGACTTTTCAAAATCATCATCCAGACTATCCAGGTGTTCTATGTTGAATTGGTTGAGTTTCTTGTGGATATTACTTGTTGAGGTATTTTGGCAGGAGAGATAAAATAAATTCGACTATAACAATAATTTTTGTTGAACACTTTAACCTTAAAATTTGTTTAAAAAAAAGGTGACTTTCATTTGAGACATAATATACTGTAATATACGTCCCCTACAGGGGAATTTTATAAAAAAAATTAAACTTAAAATAACTTACCAAGTTTTTGATATTTCCAGTTGCCCTAAAATAAGAAACCACAACTTATAATCTACTAAACCTTTTGTAAAACATATACTCACATATACAGCAAATGTAACTCATCTAATTTACTCATACTCGACAAATAATTACAATATTGTTGAAGTGCCATTGGTCTCGTAGCTAAATGCCTGAAGACAATGTTTTTTTTAAGTGTTTCAAGCATGAACAAAACAATCTATAACATACCACCAATTAATAAGACTTAATTAATTAACTAGAAAACATAGATTACCTTCAAAATAACGTTTCCATCATATGTTTCCACAGATTTATCTAACAAATACAATTTATCTTCTTGACTTTTGACATTTTCTAAAGAACAATTAAGCCCTAAACATAATTTACTGATTGTCTCATCAATTGAAGCCATTCTGGTAGTAACTGGTAGAGTAACAGGTATGATTACATCCTGCAATACTATAAATATTTGATATTAGTCAAGTTCTTTGTAAAATTTTTTATGATTGTACCTAACTTTAAATTTTCTGCTGAGATTATGGTTTGTATTGGCAAGGTTGTAAATGCAGCTAATTTAGAATTAAAATCTTCATTGTCTTCTTGAAGTTGTGCTTCAGTATCCTGAAAATTAATAACAATTATAACAATGGGATTTGCAAAATTTAAAAATTTAGTTACTTCATCATCAAAAGCAAAACTATGTCCTGAAGTAGCGTTCCAAAAATCGTCTTCGTGTTTAAAATCCATTTTAGAACATAGCAATTATTAATGCCTTCAGAAAAACAAAATTAACAACTTTATTTTAACAACAGATTGAAACAAATGTTAGGTTACGTTTTAGTTTACTTTTACAGTGTTTTTAAACATTTTATAATTTTAATATTTACATATTATAAATAGATTTAAAATGTAAATGTATGCAGTAATTAAATCTTTATTTAAATATTTTCTAAAACATATAATATAACATTTAAACATTAATAATTTCCTAAAATGTTTGCCTTTTAAAAGCAGAAGTTCTGGTTTTGTACACTCAGTGTCGCAATGGTGTCGCCCCCTGCAATGGTCGATCATGTAGATTACCGAATTCCGTTGCATCTCGTTGCGCATCTATAATTTGTAACCTAAAATTTTATAATTTACCAACATTTCTCAACATTGTGAAACGCAAATCAATTATGTTATTCGTCAACAACTAGACGAATAACTGATTAGATTACGTTTCTTTGTTGTATTGTGTATTTACAACCCTGATTGTCGGAGTTGCTGAGTGTTGGAACCTGAGCCATGTTCACGAACACGACCAGAACTGGATTTGGAGGGAATTCAAGTAAGTTTAAATTAAAACAATGTATATTGTGGATCATAAATGTTAAATTACTTCTTAGCGTTTGGGAGTCCTGCCCAAGCGAACCCGTTCGGTGCAACAACGCAAATGTTTGGCGCCACAACATCTACTTTTGGTGCTCCTACATTTGGCCAAGCCACAGGTAATGTCTTTGGTCAGCAGCCGCAACAAAACCAGCTTTTTAGCTCAGCAAATACATCAACTTTTGGTACACCAGCCCAAAATGCGTTTGGTTCAACTCCGCTTTTCGGCCAACAAAATCCTCCGGCATCAACATCATTGTTTGGTGGCACATCAACATTTGGACAACAAAATAAACAACCGGGTTATTCATTTCCCCAACCTGCAGGTGGTAGCTTGTTCGGTCAAAGTGCAACCACACAACAACCACAACAGAGTAACATGTTTCAACCATCAACATCTAGTAATATCTTCGGCGGGTCCACAGGCGGCTTCGGTATGGCCCCGCAATCCGGCACTACTGTAAAATTCCAGCCGGTAACAGGTACAGATTCTATGCAGAAAAGCGGCAACACCACAGTCATCAACACTAAACATCATTGTATTACTTGCATGAAAGAATATGAAAATAAATCATTTGAAGAGTTACGCATGGAAGACTATGCTGCTAATCGTAAAGGCCCACAAGCTGGTAGTTCGAACGCTTTCGGCGCGACACCGAACGCGCAACCTTTTGCATCGGCTGCAGGAGGTAGTATGTTTGGCCAAACTGACCCTAAGTTATCTTTCGGCGCTAATGCGAGTTCTTTTGGACAACCAGCACCAGCATTCGGTGGTGCTGCTTCTAGTTCTGGCAATATTTTCGGCAAACCCGCGTTTGGAACAGCGATAACTACTAGTACAGCGTCGACAGGTTTTGGTGGTTTTGGTACGCCAACAGCTCAACAACCAGCTGCGAATATGTTCGGTGCGGCTGCACAACAACAGCAGAATAAACCGTTTGGACAAGCGACACCGTTGTTTGGAGCGTCGCAACCGCAGAGTACATTCGGGCAAACGGGGGGTAGTTTTTTCGGTCAAAATACTGCTGCCACTCAAGCGTCTTTCTTTAATAAACCTGCACAGTCAACTTTTACAGCGCCGCAGACTGGATTTGCGTTCGGGCAACAACCAGCGTCTTCTGCTGCTGGTACCGGGTTGTTTCAACCGCCGAAAACCACCGGGTTCTCGTTGTTTAACACGACGACGACCACCCCATCGGCGGGAGCGACTGGCGCATGGCCTGCTACGAATTCGTTTGGATCGAACGCGTTCGCGAAACCTGTCCAACCCGCGTTTGGACAACCTCAACAAACGTCGTTTGGTACCGGCTTACAAATACCACAAAATAATTTGTTCGGAAACCTAGGAGCCAAACCTACTTTTGGTACAGGACAAACTCCTAGTTTGTTTGGAAACACTACACCTCAAACTCAATCGAGTTTTGGATTACAACAACCCAACATGCAACAAGCAGTGTAAGTTTTAATCTTACCCTAATCTAACCAATGTTAACCTTATTGTTTGTCATTACAGAACACTTAATACGTCAACTCAACTAAATGAACTTCGACAAATGATCCTCCACTCCGACCCATATGGTTATTCTCCACATCTGGACAACTTGGATGCATTCAAACCTACATCAGGAAGTAACGGTACTCATTACGTCACTAATCCTAAAGATATCGATAACTACCTAAAAGAAACCGAAAATAATATCTCAAGCCACGCCCCTAAGTCTAAAAAAATTCAAGTAAAAAGTCCCTGCGCCATGGAAAAATGGAAAATGTTTGAAAACTCTTACGAAGCAGGCGATGCGCATGCGGCACCTTTGGGTCAAACGATCAACAAAAGCATTAAACGCTTAACACTTCGACGCGATTTAGGTATGAAAAAACCAGATCCGATTTATGTGGTCAAGGATGGTCGGCTCATTGAAAAATCAACACCAGATGGCAGCCCTAACGGTTTAGGTGCGCCTGTCATGTCACCACCGCGCGCATTACAGATTTCTGCAGCGCCATCTGAGAGTACTCAGTCTGTAAATGCACAAACTACACAACAATCAAGTTCAACCAGTATTGTAACAAATTCTGAACAAGAAACTCAATCTCAAACACAATCCCAGACTCAAAGTATATCACAAACTAACCCATCGCAGTCTCAATCTCAAAATAATGATAAGCGTACTGATCGTGACGAACGTAATGTGGGCGTGGTTAATATAGCCACTTTGGGGGATGCGGCGCAACAAAAGTTTCAAAGCTCCGCGGACATACCCGATACTTGTGGAGTGATTTGTACACGCCCTCAGTACTACACCCTACCAGCTTTAGATAAACTGGCGCAATTTAAGAACTCCGATGGTACTTGTTTAATCGAAGGTTTTACAATTGGTCGCCACGGTTATGGTAATGTGCACTTTCCCGACGTGATGGATGTTGCTAATTTAAACATTGATCAATTGGTACACTTTTGCCATAAACAAATTTGTATCTATTTGGATGATAACGCAAAACCGCCGGTGGGCGAAGGGCTAAATCGTCCGGCGCAGGTTACTTTAGATCGGGTGTTTCCTTGCAAAGACCCATCGGAGTTGGAAGACCCACAAGTACGAGCAATGGCTGAAATTGAATTTGAGGAAGTATTAAGACGCGCTTGCGGACGAGCCGGGACCATTTTTGTTGATTACAGACCCGAAACAGGATCATGGGTGTTTAAAGTACAGCATTTTTCGAAATATGATTTGTTAGATCCTGAGGAAGAGGACATTCGTCGTGAAGCTCTACAAGGACGTAAACCTGCCGAGGAGATGGTACAGATACAAAAACAGAAAGATATTGATGGTAATCTCAATGATTCGAGGAATCAGAGTGAGAAAAATGAAAAAAGTCCGAATCAAGATTTTGTTGATGTATCGGCGTCTATACGGGTTGGTTTGGGTGGGGTACCACATAAAATGCAGGAACAGCAACAACAAACCAAAAATTATGATTCTACGTCGTTTTTTTCGAATACTTCGTTTGGTGTGCATTCAACGGGGATTGGTCATAATACGCATGCGCACGTGCAGATGCAACCAATGGACGAACACCCTTCGCATTGGGAACAGGATAGGGTACCCAAACGTAATTTACATTTGATGCAAATGAAGTATATGTTTTATAACGATGAGCGTGACAAGGCCGATGAAATGATTGAAGGCGGAGTGATTGATATGGATGGGGTGCAGTCGTGTTTTGATGTTAGTGAGCAAGACTTAGACCATGATCAGGTCACTACACTTGATGGTAGTAAAGACACCATTTCAGAGTTTGGTCGAGGAAAATCTGACTGGCCGGATACGTTCGTGTTGTGTAATCCTAGTCACAGGGTACCTAAACACGAATCGTTACTTCCAGATCGCGGAATAATGAATGCGGCGATTTTTAAGGGGCGTGGCTTTAAATGTGGGTGGGGTGCTGGTTTACGATTGTTTGCTCTTACCGGGGATGATTTTACTGTAAAAGTGTCTGAAGTGAAGGTGGGACCTTCAATTTTCCCACCAGAGATTGAATCTGGAGAAAGTGAAAATGAAAATTCGGACAAAGTTGAAGATCCTTTCCATGATTCGGAACACCTTAACAAATTTATTTCGTTGATTTATTCTGAAACTGCGTTACAACTAGAGCACGATAAAATTGGTGGTGATACCATTCCTCTGTTCCAAATGATACAAACACCTGCTATTGATAGATATCAAAACGAAGAAGGTTTATCGCTGTTGGGTAGATTATTCGAGTTATCCCAGAATCTATCCGGTGTTTTTTCAAAAAATAAACACATGAGTTACTACCACAGCATCTGGAAACTGATGATATCCTTTTGGGATTGTCCCAAAGGTCACCATTCAGAAATGTTTGGACCTAATGTGGACCACTTTCGGCGGAAAATGTTTAATAAATGGTTGGAACACGTTACAGGACCGTTGGCGGATGGTATACTAGGCGATGCCAAACACAAAGATTGTGAGTATATGCTGACGTGTCTTTCAGCACACAAAATTCATGACGCTGTGAGACTAGCTTTGAAAAAAGGGTATCCTCAATTGTCGTTGATTATATCTCAATTGAACGCGTCAAACATGCCAAGATATTGCATCCAACATCAATTGAACCATTGGCATAGTTCGGGTGCTTTGGAGTTTGTTGCGGATGACGTACGTCGGTTATACATGTTGTTAGCGGGTACCATCACTTATGGCGATATTAACGTTTTGGAGGGTTTGGATTGGATGCGGTGTTTGGGGATGGTTTATTGGTATATATCCCCATCGTGGAGGAGTGTACAAGTTGCGCTAGCTACGTATGAAGATGCTTTTGACAAACGCACAGATGCCGCACCACCAGTTTCAAAATACAGTACCATACAAGACACTTGGGATATTTTGTATCACATCATGCAGTTGTATTGTAACAATCAAAATCCGTTGCAGGTATTGCTCTCACCACAAACGCACACGTCAGATCCGAATGATTATCGGTTAAGTTGGTTGCTTCAACAAGTGTTTTTATCTATGGGGGTGGGACTGGTTAGCGATGAATGTCATTACCAGACTACTACAAGTTTTGCGACGCAGTTGGAGGAATCGCGGCAGTATAAATGGTCCATATTTGTTTTGTTGCACTTGAAGGATACTGTGGTTCGCAGGAATTTGGTCATGGGAGTCCTGGATCGCCACCTTGGAAACATGGAGGTTGATTTAGTAGAACATATTGTTTCTCAATTTCATATTCCGTCAAGTTGGATGCATCAAGTTTTAGCAGCCAGGGCGAATTTGCTTGGAAATCATTGGTCTGCGTTTAAACATTTGTCGTATTCGGGCCAATATAGTGATAGTCATGAGTTGTTGATGAAGGAATTGGTGCCGATTTTAGTTGGGAATCATGAGTTTGATATTTTGGCTACGGTTTTAGAAGAATTGGAAGAACAACGAGCGCATATTACTAGATGGAAATATTCTGGCGGGCTTATTATGCAGTTTATTCGATTTTTCCGGAATATGAATATTTTCCAAGAGCGCCGAGATGTACCACCTGGCGAAGTCGCTGCTATACAAATGGAATTGAATCAATTGTTAACACATTTACGAAGTTTTTCGAATTCGGATCATAAACAAATTATGGTTGTGGCGGAAATGTCAAAGTACTGCGCGAGTTTTTATACTACACTGTTGCGGCACGGCGTTTATGAATTTAACGATCAATTTAATTTGGTGGCGATGCCGTTTGATTACAAGTACACCGAGATCAATAAGTTTATCGGGCATAGTAAGTTACAATCATTGCGTATGGAGTAAATTAATTCGACTTGTCTTTTTGTAATTGAAATGTTAATATGTAAGTGTAGATTTGTTTTAAAAATTATAATAAACTTGTACTGGATTACATTATTCTTATATTCAAATAAATACATTTATTAATAAATCTACTTTGAGTTTTAATTGGTAAAATGTGCTGCTAAACGGGTGGGACCGTATGCAACTACAAATACGCTAAATGTGTTCGAAGCAGCACGAAGCTAATCAGTGCGCCAAAATTATAAATTTTCGTCAAAACTTTTTATTATTTGCACATATAAAAACTACAACACATGTCCAATATAAGTTTCTAAAGGTAATTGGACCGGGCGAATCCAAATTCGGTGCAAAAAGTTAAAAATTCTAGCCGTTTAGAAGATACGAACAAAAACTCATATTGAACACGAAAAATTTGTGCAACTTTGGTCGACTTAATTATTAACACATTAAAATTGCATACCAAGATATCCAGTATACTATTTCTAGTGTAACTTTTTACCATCTATCTAAATCCGTTGAGAAAACGCAAAAATATTTTACGGTTTGGAAGT
>JARJDS010016621.1:0-26818 GCA_030264155.1 Atheta pasadenae | reverse complement strand
ACTGTACCAGAGTTTAAATATTATTTGCGCGGTAAATTCAAACAGACTGAAACAGACATATCGATACTGTACATAGATTGACAGAGAACAACATAGCGGCGTTGCCAGACTTAAAAATAACAAAAGTGTTTTGTTGGTCACGTCTCCACGTGCACAGTCTTATTCAAAAATGATGGATCGCTTAGCTACAAACTCGTATACTTTTATGGCGCATAAAACTAATATTTTTTCGAGAATATTATACCCCAACAACTACCTTAACTAGAAATAACCGCAATATTTACGAAATGATTGCATACGATTCTGGAATTTGCAATATAAAGTCATTAAAGACTAATTTACAACCCTAAAGAAAAAACAGGAAAGTCGCGTGTTGAAATACGAGTTCAACAAACACAGTGCACAGATAATTAAAGAAAACTCATCGGTTGCTCATCGAATGTGGTATCCATGGAAACTGGCGTTAGTATCCAAACATTAACAAGTCGGATAAGTTTAGTCTTTAGAATCTACAGCGACTACATTCGATTACGCATTTCTAGTTTATCTCTACCCTCACATATATGAAGAGAAACTTTCGGTTAATTGGTGGTTTGGTGGTTTTGGTTAGTAAATTTCAAATTTACATCAATAGATGCAGACGAGACGTTGTTTTGTTATAATATTTTTTTTAGTCTTGTTTTTTTGTACCTAAATAAAGTTTTATACGTAATTTAATTATTTAATAATATTTTAATAATAAATTGAAGAAAAAAAGTTAAATTTACAACAAGTTTGTTTTAATTTATAATCTTATTATCTTATTATTAAGCTATTGAACATTAAAGGTTTAACAAAGGAAATCATGAAACAATAACTACTACGAACTGCTTCCAATTATATTGGAAATATTGAAAATAAATTAATAACTAGAACAATCGTTTAATTTAAATAAAAATACAACAATAAGTATGTTGCAGTCACTTATTCACAATACAGTGAATAATTTATGTTAATTTACTGTTCATTGTTTAACAATACTACAATTAATATTGCAATTATTGAGGTAGAACACTGGAATGTTAATTATTAATGAACAAATTAGAATAATGAGATTAACGTTATGTTTGTTAATTATTCAATACGTTTGTATTCAAAATAATAAACGTTTAATCCTCAAACTCTAATTTAATAATGTAATATATATATATATATATAGCCAACTCATCATTACAAATTAAATATAAAATTCTGATTTTACAGAATTTGATATTCAAATTTTAATTTTAATTGGATGTCGATTAACAACTCGATATTAGTTGTCTGTGACTAATATTTAGTAGTAATTAAAGCCTTATGGGGTTATAAACAGTTAGAAGGCCGAAAAAAAGTAAATTTTCGTAAATTTTTTCTGGGCAAAATTTTGAATTTATTAATCTAAAGATTTTTTACACATATTATGGCATCTTTTAACCTTATTTTAAAATTTAGTACTAGTAAAAATATTTATTTGGAAAAGAGCTACAGCTGATCTCCTGGAGCTCTACTCAAAACAAGACGTTTTGCGGTGTAACCACTATATCTCTGAACTGGTTCATCTGATATTCAAAACCAAAACAGATTTCATTAAAGTAATGTTTAATCTAGTAATTAATCAAAGGAATAAGCAAAATAAAAAAGTTTGACAAAATGGCGGTTTCTCAAACAAAAAATCGATTTTTCACCAAATTTTCGACGTTGAATTGTTTATAAAAAAAAACTATTCATCACAGAGAAAAAATCTTTGATTAATTACTAAAGAATATATTTAAGAAACTCGTGTTAAAATTTGAGACTAATCGATTTAGCCGTTTTCGAGTAGCGTTGGTCACCGACTTTGAAACCACCATTTTGAGAAAAACGCGTTTGAAGTTTGAAATGCGCATTACATGTTATATAACTGCTTGGGTCAAATTTGCTTCTAATGACGAAAATATTCATAGGAACAATATGAAATTTTTTGTGTGTATTCTTCAATAGATGTACATTAAGAAAATAAAAAACCTCTTAAAATCTTACTACATAAAAGTGAAATCATTTTTGAAGAAAATCTCGGTTTTGAGAATCTGATAAACTCTGTATTAATTCTAAGAAGTACTTTCTTCTCGGTAAAAGTAAATATACTAAATATAGTCGTGTTTGTATGAATTCGTTTTGTAATTGCGCTATGAAAAATCTTTTCTTTTAACGACATCATAGATGGTTTGAACAAAAGTATTTATAATTATTATTATAACATAATAAAGTGAACTTACTTAGCTACAATTTACACTAATTGTTGTATAATTTAATGGCAATTTAAAGTTTTTCTGCAATATAAAGCAAAAAATGTCCATGTTTCCTTACCTTTGATGAAAAAACACAATTTTTTTTAAACTACTTTTTGACTAATAAAATATTTATTTTAAATTACATTAATAGTTTTGTCTTGAAGGTATTTATAAAGTTACTATAAATACCTATAAAATTACCCATGCCAAAATTTTATAAATATCAATGCTGTGATATAATTAAAAAAAATTAAAAAAATTCACATTAAGCTACTCACCCCTATAAAAAAACTTCTGTATAAAAATACCTTTTCACAACGTTAATTAAGTAACAAATTGAAGGTGGTAATAAAACAGACAATAAAATTTTCAATTTTCTAGTAAACTCCGTAGAGTACTGTTTCTTGAAGAGTAGTACAGAAACATTCAAATTTGTAGGTGATAAACTTCCGTAATCCCAAACGTCTTAGGTGTCAAAAGCGTAGGCTGCTTTATTACTGATTTAATTTAAAACGTACGCATTTCGTATTCTTTACAAGTCTACAGCTTCATAACGCAAATATTTCTACAAGAGATCGCCCACGTCTTAATGCAGAATATGGTAATTTTGTGATGACGAATGAATCACAGCAGAAACAATGTATTTGACGTAATTTATATCGAACGGCTTGGCTGCAAAATGAATTATTAATTAATTAATAATATTATAGTTTATTATCTGTGTAAAGGTATGCAATTAATTACAATCTAACGAATTAACAGGAATAATGTTAGCAGTATATTATTGTCGACACACATCTGTTATTTTGTATTTAAAATGATTCAGAATGTCAAAATTATGTATTAATAAAACTAAGAACTTATATTTCTTTTTAATGCAATTATTTTACGACTAATTAATATTTTTTTGCGGTTACGATATTGTTTTTTTCTTGAACTAATGATGTAAATTGAGAATCAGTAAAAGATCATTAATCTTCTTTGCAGTTTTATTTTATCTTTTTTTATTTGATCCTGATAATGAAACCTAATTAAATCTACACGGTCTTTCTTTTTTCCAATATGGTAAAACGATGTTCTTTAGTGATGTACTTTTTCTTTTTATCTTTTCTTTTTGTTTGGATTGAATAATATAAATAAAAACTTAAAGAAAATAATCCTATTAATTTATTTGTTGGTAAATAATGATTTGTGGTTAATACATTTATTAAAAGAGAAGTATCAAAGGTTGAGACTGATTGTAGAAAATGCAAATACATCATTTGTAGGGAAAACTGGGGATGATTGTGACAATTTTTTATAAAGTGTCGTATTTTTTTAGTTGTTGATAATTATTTTACCGAATAATTATTTTACCGAAATAAAGTTTTAATTTATTGAGTAATTGAGAACTATTAGACGAAGCCTCAACGCCATACAAAATGATATTTCTCGTGGTCCACGATGGCCGAATCGCGTGGGAGAAGATGAAGAATTGAGAACATTCAGAGATGTTAATTCAAAAACAACTTTAGGTGTTTATACTTAACGAGAATTCTTTAAATAAATTAATTATTACACTGCCATATTACTGAACTTCTAACTGTTCAATAATGAATGCTCTTTCTTACTTACCATAACCTATAAACATAACCTATATTTTTGCCTATTCATTTTTTTTTGTAATCCAATTTTTCATTGTAAAGTGTTTTAAATTCCAACAATTTGAAAAATAAAAAACACGACTGTCCGTTTAAACAATACGCTGACCCACAATGCAAGTTTTTGTTAGGTAAAGTTTGATATTTACCTTTTTGGTGGAATTCTATAAATTTTGGGTTTATGCCCGAATTACTTTGCGTAAAACAGAAAGAAAAGCTTGGCAATTACCGCAAATATTAGAAATTACTTGTGGTAATTACAAAATTTTTATTTTTTACCAAAACATTTACTAACAATAAAATAAAATAATTGGAAACAATTATTATTAAAAAAATAATAATCTTTAACTCACCAAAGTTATAAGAATCATCGACACGTATCACTTTTCCTATAAGAAATAGCAGAACAAATTAATAGACTGCAGAAGTAAAATTATTATTAATAATTAACATTACATTTATTTTATATTTAGGAAAATACCACTTACATATACCTTAACTACAATATAAGATATAGTTTATATTTATTATTAAATATTAAATATTACATCAACATTTATAATACAAATATTTACAACAACACAATAATACTGATTTAAGTAATTTAAACATCATATTTTTATAATTTTTATATCAAAAGTAAGTACCCAACATTTGTTGTTAATAAATATCTTTGATATATTTGCACAAAATTTGAACCTGAATACAAAAGTCCTATGTTCAAAGTTAGCACAAACACATAGTAAATCCATATAGTAATTCCTTAAATAGTTAAACGTTGTCTGTTATAAAGTTATATTTAATGTAAATTCATAATCACCCTGTATATCGTTGATTTGTTGTATAAAATGATCACATAACTCACAAATAATAATGATTGTTAAATCGATATTTACCATGCTGTTAACATGTATAATGGGATATTAAATGAACAAACTATGAAAAGAACATAAAAACCTTGATATTTCAGATGAACTTATCCATACCGCGAGCAGTACAGACAAGGAGCGCATCCTCAAAGCTCCTGCGAACATTCCGAACTGTGCTCGTTGTTAACGATTGTCATCGTGGACACGTTGTTCTTAATAGTTGACCTCGTTGATGCGTGGCGTTGTATTCCAGTTTGAATTCCATTGGGATGCAATGTCCGATGGTTAAGTTGATGACGATTGCCCAGATGTGAACACATTAAAATTTCACGCATCCCTCTGGAATTGTAGTTACAAAAAAATAAAATTTGACACCTGCCAAAACTTTCTTAAGAAACTCGATAAATATAAAAAATAAGAAAAAATTACCTGCGGAAGTTACGTGATAGAAATGCATAGAGCAGAGGATTGACACCGGAATTGAAGTAAGTCAACAAAAAGGTGAGTGGTGTGAGCAGCATCGAGAAAGTGGTGTCACCTCGATATCCAGCCGACCAGTACTGCCACATTTTCCGCGCGTGTAGGGGTAGGTTGCAAAGGGCGAATGTCAGCACGACGATAATTAACATGCGGATGACACCACGGCGTGCTCGTAGTACATTCTGGCTGGAATTGGGGTTGGCCAATAGTGGATTCTGAAGTGCTTTTGCGTCAGCTGCAGTAATCTACTAAAATACATAAATTAATTTCAAATATTACAGAACAACACTGAAAGAACAAACTAATTACTTTATTTTCAATTAAATTATATAACGTGGATAACGTGGTATTGCAAATAATTACAAAATTTGTTTGTGTAAAATCTTAAAATATATCTAACGTCAAAAAATCCACCTCTTCATTTTTCATGCTTTTCACATTTTTACGCATCAATGATTCCTGTATACAAACCATAATTTGCATGCTTCATCGCTTACAAAGCTATCATCGTGTCGTGGGTTGCTTCTATCATTGGATATCAGAAAAAACTTGAGAGCAAAAAAAATAATTAACTTCCCGTCTTTCTCGTCGAACCAAAACGTTGAAGGAGCATAGCAACACCCACGCTTTCTTTAAAAGTTTTAGAAAAATATAATACCACGCCAATATGATTTTCTAGTTTTTTGCAAATCAATTTTGTGTATCAGACCTTACGATTTTCGTTGCCTTCGCTGCGTACCTTAAATTCCCCATTATTCTTGTATCTGCTTGATTGTCGGCTGCAGTTTGATTCAGCGTTGTGCGTCGAAGCGTTTAATTGTTTCTCGAGCTGTCTGGAGCTGGTCCACAATCCCACAGCGATGCGCGTGTACAGCATCTGTAAATTAGATACCATAAGATACTAATAATAAAATAAATGATGTTAAGCTAATCAATTAGTATTAAGATCGCATTGGATACAACGTGAATCAAACAAATTGAACAAATTGGTAAGGAAGGAAAACAGCAATTAATTGTTACAATTAAAAACTTACAGTCATGATAGCTAGTGGAATAACGTAGAGTAATACAAAGTTAATGATGTCAAACAGTTCGGAGTTGTACATGTTACGATTTGGAGCGCAGAAGATCTCAATTTTTCCATCGATTTCATTACTGACCGTGTTAACCCAAAAGAATTTTGGTGCGCTGTACATTGCGCTTGTAATCCACACAGCAACAATCACTAACTGTAAAATAATAAGATACTTTTTTTATTTAGTTGTTTGTTTTTAATTAAAGGGTTAAACAGGGATGAAGTTTTTTGCCATGGGCCAAAAAAGGTTAATCTAGAATAGAAATTAGATTCCACGCAAGACACATGTGTGGATGTAATCACCAATTGATGACAAAGCTATGTGTCCAATCACAATCCCAATATCGACCTACCGTCATTTCAAATCCCCAAAACTAGATAAAGGTTTACCACACGTCTTCGTTCCTTTTTTTTGTTACTTTAGCTCTTTGGGTGCAAACTATTTAAATGTATGACTAATTAAATACCAGAAAACAAAACAATCTTTGAAGCTGCGTTTAGAATAAACAAATAAATAATTAAATTTTATAGATCAAGGAACTTAAAATCTTTTAGTCTAATACGGGAAGTACAAAATAATTAAAACATACAGCTTTGTGGTAGAAACCATATTCAAAAGTAATTTTGTGTCAAAGCAAACAATTTTAATGGATATAGTATATAAGCTTCTCTACCCATTATCAAAGCTTTTGACGCATCAAACATAAAATTTTAATTAAATAATGTAAAGAGTTTGCAAAGCAAGACTTCCTTTACAGCTTTATGATTAACTAAACTGTTACTTTAGAGGAAAATATTAAAGTTAGTAATTTTAGATTACTAATTTTACATTAATAATTATTTAGTGATGTAAACTTACCCTTAATCTTCTTGGCGTTAAAATTTGTTTACAGGTGATTGGATAGATGATTGCAAAATATCGTTCTGTACAGATGACCACTAAAATGAAGATGCTTGCTGTGTAGCTTAACGAAGTGATGAAATGGTACATTTTGCAGAGATAATCACCCAATATCCAACTGTGATTTAAAAATAAAACATTCAGAATAAATGCGTTATATAACGTGGTTGTTTTATAAACTCTTATCGTATTACTAAAGTTTTGCACGGTCGATGTGTTGTTAAAAAAACATTTACGACACAAAAATCGATAGCAAATGTTTCGTTAAACACGGCTAACTTGATTTTTGAACAACTCAATAGGAAATAACAAGAAACATTTGAAACAAAAGAACGATGTATCAGGTAACTTGATTTTTATAGTCGAAGAAACAAAACAACGTAAACAAAAACTTACGACAGTCGTTTTGTGATAGTTGTGTGATACTATTGTAGTATTGTGGTGTGATATAGAAGTGGATGTAAAATCAACAACATGATTATTCTTACGATGATAAAAAGTCAAAAGTTTAACTGTTCCGTTAGCGAGTTGAAGACAGAGCTCCGATCACACAAATGTCAGGTAAAAAAGAGAAACGTTGAAGGAAAGATGGGGTGAGACAATATTGACAAATAGGAAGCGGGCGCGATGAATATTGCCAAATATGGTCCGGTTACGGACCCGGACCCTTTATAAAATTCTAACTTTAGAGATAGTCACGTAGGCCAACGCCACTTGCAAACTTGTGCTTATTGGGAATGGGGTGACCAAATTGTACAAGAAAACACACATGCAGAAACTGTCCAAATACAAATAGTGATTCTAATATATTTTACGTAAGTTACATTTTGATTAATAGATGCCACAAAAAAGGCTTTCTTATTTTTAAAATAGACTTTTTCCTATAAATTGGACGAATTAATATTTTTATGACTTTAATAATGTAGAGGGGCTTGACCTTTTAATGGAACACAATTTTTATATTTTGAAGAGCAATAAATGACAATTTCGTCAATGTTTTAACTTCAAGGGTGTATCAAGAGATGTACAAGGTTAGTAGAAACGTCATTATATTAAATGTTGGCAACTTTATATAAATTCTATAAATGTTCGTGTTAAAATGTCACTTTATCTTACAGCTAAACCTAAAAAAAAGTTAAACTGAAAGTATATTACAACGTATGTACAAATAGGACAGTCAATAATTTCAAATAGAGTGTAGCAATCCTTAGAATATTTGCTGTGTAAAACCCCTAAGAGGTTTCAGCTACATTCTTAAAAAAAACGTTTTACGTTTTTACATTGTACACTTCACCAAACATTATAAGAAGCAAAAAGCAAAAGCAATGGAATGAACAAACTCAAGACCTTGGATATTTAGAACTGTAGTTGGTTCTTGATGGTTCTTTTTTTATCAGCAACTAAACATATGTCTAAGACGGTATTATTTTTCTAATATTTACACTACATAAACTTTTGTGTCTAGTTTATGACTCTCAATTTTTAACTTGTGTTTGCTCCATCTTCGAATAATGTAACAGATTATTTCAATATTGAAAGTAATATATTCAAGTTCGACAAAAAAATACAAAATAAGTCTTGGATTGACATTTTTCTATAAGAAGTTAATAGATAAGCAAAGAAGAAAAACTTGATTGATTGAAGTACTAAGTTATGTGTGGGGTGATTAGTGTACTTACTTGCTCGTCAAGTAGATTAAAAGATTCTGGTAGACGCAGAATATGCCAACACAAAAATCAGCGACTGCTAGATTAGCAAGAAAGAAATTGGTAATTGACCGAAGACGGCGGCTTAGTGTAACTACCAGGATTACAAGAAGATTGCCTGAAACAGATGAAACCTAAATTAACATAAACAATAATTTTTTGTGTTTATTTTTGTGCGACTTTAAATTTATATTAACAAATTCCTTTATTTGGGAATATCTGGTATCTAGGTTAATATCTGGATTTAGTTAAATAAGAGACAGACTTAAAAACTCTTTCAATCAATTGACCCTTGAAGGGTAGCCTACTTTAACCCTTTAAATAATTTATTATATTTGATTGAAATCCGTCTATCCTTTGAGAATTTGTTTGTATGTATTTGATCCGAACTATTATTGGATAAGAAGAATTTTTACAAAATTACAAATATCTCACATAATTTTCAACCGAATGACTTGAAATTTTAAATATATCTTGGAATGTACATTGTCTACGGAACTACGTAAGATTTTAGCTATATATTGAATAGTTCATTTGTTATTAACAATTATTTGCCATTTTTTTAGGCATATTTTTAACTTTTTACTTTAGAACTGTGGGATTTGGCCAAAAATGTTAATATCGCAAAAATGCTACATACTTCTATAGGAGTTCTATTAGAAAATCATAAAAAAATGTTGGTTTATTATTATTACAATAATCACAGAAGGTGTTTGTCCATCCGTGGACTCTTACAAAAATACACACCATTGTTATAACGTTGTACAGCCGCCATTTTAATATAAATCACTTCAAAAAAATATTTTAATTAGTCACTAACACGTATAAAAATATCACGTTAAAATTGTGTGGTTTTATTTTGTATTGTTCCAGAAAAAATCAAAAAAAAAAAATTTAAAATTAAAATATCTGAATTAAGTGTTAAATTTTAAGTGTTGTAAGTAAATCTATACTTAAACATACATTAAGGTACAGGTTTTTTATATTTTCATTTGATTAATGAGGTTTAGCGATAAGCAGTAATGCCTGGATTTTAGATGTAAATTACATGAATGAACTTAAATGTCAGCACGACTATTACCGCTTTTCCGTGAAACGAAAACAGGATTATTCCTGTACTAAAATGTCTTTAAAGATACTCTGGGTAAAATTATAACTAAAACGGAAATATTCCTTAGGATACAACATCATTCATTAAATCTATTTATGTTTTAATAGAAGTACCTTGTTAAAGGTTTTGAGGACGGACTTTACTTCAGTTTGAATTGCTCGGGAGAGATGAAAATATAAGGAAATATAAGGAAGTGTGTTGAATCCACCTAACACTAAAACTTGATTAAAGAAGAAAATAAGCAAGAAGATATGTCCAGATAAGTTGGTAATTATATAATTATATTTACAAATACTTCTTATTGTACTTATTAATTGTGATAAACATAAAAAAATATGAAAAGAAAATTATTCCCACAAATTATCTTTCTATATTTTATTTATTGTTTTGATAAAAAATAATTTTTTATTACTTACCAAAAAAGCATAAGCAGAAAACAATGCTGTATAACGTGATGAAGATGATGCGTACGTAAGTGTGGTCGTAAATAAATTCTTCGTTGCTAATTCCATCGAAGAACAAATCAGCACTAATGTTTTCTGTTTCATTAACTTTTTTCAATATAGCACTGCTCACAGTAACAGCCATAAATGATGTTGTATTCGGAAGTTCCACCGAAAAACAATTCGGTTGACTACATGCCATTATCAATATAATTTATTGCCGTAAATAATTGGCTAATAAAATATTAGGTTGTATTGATTATGCAGAAATTAGTGGATTGAATAAGTAGTTCACATTTTACTGAAACAAAGCAGAAAACAATAATCAATATCAATATACACACAACCATAATATATGACATATCAATTCAATAGTTCAATAAACGGAAAAAGAAAGACAACAACACTTCAAATTATAGATAACTGAATAATTCTCGTTTACGTAGATATACGAAATTAATTTCGTATGTAATTGGCGTATGCTTGATTATTATCAATACGTTTTATTAAATATATTGCATTTTAACTAGATATAACACATGGACATGTAAAATGTTTTCATAATTAGATTAAAGGTATAGTTTTTGAATGATATTTGAATTAATATTTAAAATTTAGTAATCTTTTATTTATAGATCAAGAATAATGGATATATTTAGCACGTTTGTTATCATAATATCCTATATATATTTTTGCTTCAAGTTTAAACAATTACATAAACGTTTCAATGTAAATCGTTAAGGGTATAAACATGAAATTTGAACGTGTTTACCGCTTTTATTACATTAGTACCGTAACTTTCATTACGTGACTTGCATTTTACTGTTTTCATTACATTGGCGTTACATTATGTACGTTATTGAAGTGAAGACGTTGATAATATTACGTTATTTAATCTGTAAGAACTTTTGCATTTCTCAAATAAATTAGTTATAAAAAGTTATATTCTCAACTTCTTTCAAATTCATCAATATAACTTTTTTATGTAGATTTTGATACAATAATTTCGGTTTAGTAAGAATTAATTTATTATTTTATCATTAAACACAAGGTATTTTACAATAAATACAATCATATACAGACGTTTAGTAGGTTCAGCATTCAAAATTTTAATAAATCCAAAAAATATATTTTTTTTTGCTTAAATGTTTATGAAAAGTTTAAATGTTGATTTTATTACAGCGTTTATTTCAAAACTGCATTTTTAAGTTGACCGGACAAATAAATCAAGTAATTTTCAACTAAACTACTTAAGACTTAGAATATATCTTGAAATACAAGTCTTCTTTAAGAGTACTTAAGATTTTTGCTATATAATGCATAATTTGTTTGTTATTAACAATTATATGAAATTTTGTTTTTTTGTTTTGTTTTAATTTGTGAAGTACATAATATGGCTAAAATTATTATTTGGCAATAATCCTACGTAGTTTTAAAGCAGTTCTACTATAAAATCGTTAAAAAAATGGTTTATTATTATTACAATAATTACAGTAGTTGTTTGTTCGGCCATTAACCCAGACCAAGAAGACACAACCACAACAAAAACGCTATACAGCCGCCATTTTTAAACTAACAACGTTCAAAAAATTAATAAAATCCCGTTAAAATTATTTTATTTTATTTGGTAGTATTTTTGAAAAAAATTAAAAAATAGCTGATTCTCTAGGTAGGTCTAACTTTTTTTATTAAAAAAATTATGTTTATATCTATCTAGATTGGTCGTCCTGTAAAATTGATAACTCAAAATAATTTTTTGCACCTCAAAACCGTAGTAAGTATTTATTTTTAACGTTTAACGTAAAAATAATAATACCTTGTAAAAAGTATAACATTCTAACTATTTTTTTCAATTCATTAATTGGAATTTTTATTTAAAAAAAATACTCAGCAAAAAAATTTAATGATGGTTAAGCTCGTAACCTGCAATTAATTAATTTGCTAATCTTGGACACATGCTGTGTAAATTGCAAAACATTAACCGACTAAAAAAAACACTAATGATCAAATAAAATTAATTGCTGTAAACAAGAACCTGATCACACTTCACATAAAAAAAAACAACACTAATTTGCCATTATAAATTACAGTGACTTGAAGAAAGAAACAAGTGATTAATTCAGTGGATTATTTTCAGTTAAAACAAAAACTAAAATCACATATCGAAATCGTGTTTAACTATTTTAGGTCAAAGAACAATTTTTGTTTTAATTTAAATTGTATGCACTTTGATTTGCTTGCACAGTGAGTCGAATTTACATCCGAACCAATCAGATCCAATGCAGTTCCTGGATTTTGAATGAAATTTAGATTACTTGTTATGGCTTAGTAATTTGCTTCATGTTTGTATCCATTCGACCTAGAAGCATTTGCATTTGCATGAGCAATTTAGAGAGTCAAAATTGAGTTTGTAATAATTGGCATACTATGTAAATCAATACATAAAAAATGAAGAACTAAAAACGTTTATCGAACAGTTCAAGTTCAACAATATACACAAATAAACACCGTTTTATGTTAATTTTATGATATGATTTATGCTTAAATGCATTTTTTGAAACATTTTGTATAAGATTCTTTCTGTAATAATATAAAAAAGTTAAAGTAGATATCACAAAGTTTCGGAAATAATTTTAAAGATTACAAACTATTGAAAGTTTGAACAGTTATGTAACGAAAAAAAACTACTAAAACTTTTAAAAAGGTTTCCATTTTTAACTCTCAGCAGGATAAAACTTAGATAAAAGTTTCAAAAGTTTTTAAAAGGTCTGATGGGATTGCGTGAATTTCTGAATAAGTTTAAGTAGTTGGTAAATGATAAATAGATCATAAGGTGATAAATAGATGACAATGGTAAAGATTATATTAGTCATGTAGTAAAACAAGTTATAAATATTGTCTCAACACTATTTTTTATAGTTTAATACGCCGTATTTATTTAACTAATTGGTTAATACTAATTAATGTAGCTTGCTTTATTTAGTTGTTCATATTTTCAAATAGTGTTAGAAAAGTTTGTTAAAATTGTGTAACATTCCAGACTTGTAGTGTAGTCTTTTAACTTCAATAGATTCCCCTTGACAGAAGAATTCCAATTTAAATTGTTTTTACATGATCCACAAATTCCACGCACAAAACAATCTCTGACATAGCATGTATTGCATTACATTCTTGTGTGGCACACCAGTTTTTATAAACTGTATTGTTGTCACGTTGAACTTTGCAGCGGGACTATGTTATTGGTAGAGGTCAGATATTAAATCTTATAGATATAATCTCTGACATAGGTAGTCAAGATTGAGACGAATCTTGCGTTGCAGTGATGATTCAGTGTGACCAGTTCTAGTGCGGTAACAACATTATTTTGTTGGAAAAGCAACGCTTCTAGCTGACAAATTGCGGATTTAATTTGAGTGATCGCCAGGTGATCGATATCGCCAATACAATAGTTCCAACCAAAACAGCAAATCAGTGACTATCAACGATGGCATAAGGCAAGGAGACACCCTAAGTCTGTTTGTGTTCAACATTATAATGAACAAGATAATAGAATAACTACCCGGAAGCATCGGCTTCCCCATGGGAGATAACATCTTTAAAATCATATGCTACGCAGACGACGCAGTGAAAATAGCTGACTCAGAAGACAACCTGCAACATATGCTATACTTAATAAAAAAAAGAAGGAAAGAATGGAAAAAGCATGTGGACAGAATGCAGGAAGATAGACTGGCAAAACAGGCAAAGAATAGAATACCCACCCAAAGGTGCAGACGGGGAAGACCATCAAAAAGGTGGAAAGAATGCTGGACATCGGAAGAGACTACTTAAAAAAACACAGGTAACTCGCCTACTTGCACATAAGTGCATGCGAGATAATTAATAATTATTTAATTATTAAAATTGTTACTAATATTGCGCAATATTGTGCAATCGTATGCCATCAGGTTGTTAGAAACAAATAGTGCGCATGCGTCGCAGTCGCAGCTTCACTCCGCTTGTTCCGGTTCCGGTTATAGTGCTGCCGACCACCAGCGAAGCCATACGTACTCCTGTCCTGTTCCTGTACAACTCCAACAAATTTCAGTGCCAACAGCCAATAAATCCAGTCACACAACCCCCACAATGAGTGTGATCTACAATAGAAACACCTAGAAACTCTTTGGTAACATTAAATTGTCTTTCTTATTACTATTATTACCGTTATTCATCGTTTTCGTTGTCGCTCCATCCATGTAATGGCCTGTGTACGTCGCAATTAATTGAATTTATCAATCCGCGAGTAATTTCAAAGGTATAACTCAACTTTAAGTTACAATCAACGCGGAAAACCTTAATACGTGTGTTCCTAATAATATTTTTACACTCCCAACACGGATGTTTAATATTTTTGGGAAAAAAATGCGTAAATTGTGTCGTTGCATCAAATTGCATCATGGTCGACGCATGATTGTCGTGCGCCATCGTCGTTTTTTAACAGAAATTCAGTAAAATGTAAATAAATCGAGAGATTTCAATGCTAGGAAGTTGATTCAAACGGTATTTTAATCCAATTAGGCATACTAATTAGATTTAATGATTAGTTATTAACTTTATAGACGATTTGTGTATTTTTCGTTTTTATGCGCATTGTGGCTTGCTCTGGTGGCTTGTATGGTGATACCACATAGTTAGTTACTGTTGGTAACATTTGGTGTTTTTTTTGTGGTGGTAGAAGTGGAGCAGTTGGCGCTCGTTTGTCCGTTGTCACTTTGTCGCCTGTCATTTTTTTTGCTGGTTGTTCTTGCTGCGTAGTTGAAACTAATTCCAATTGCATCAGGTGAAATTTAACAAAATCAACCCTAAAACAAGTGTAATCAACGAGGGAAGTAACCATTGGTACTGTTGTAACTTTATTTCTTTTTATTCAGTTGGGTATTCAGGCTGAAAAAAAGAAATGTTACGGTTTCATTTTTTGCATCATTGCCGGCACACACACATAGTCGCAGTTGCAGTCGGCTCTGTGTAGTGCATATTCCTCCTCAAAATAATAATCCTATTTCAAAATGATATGAAAGTTGGTACTTACAACCATTGGTTGATGTAGGTATTAACTTGCGATGAGTTTTTATTGGACGGTTCTTGTTTTTAGGGTGAATGCTTATAAAAATGGTCTTTATACTCCAAGGTCTTGGCAGAAGGAAACTCCACCTCTGTTGTAACAATGGAAGTCTTGTGCAGGTAGCACCGTGCTGAGAGCTGAGGCACAAACATGCACTGTGGTTGTATACATTAATGTTTTGTTGTCTTTGTTCTGATTTTTATTCACAGAAACATCTACTATGTGGAGATAACTTCTTGCCGATGGCACGTTGATTGTAAGTGGTTGTATGTTGTATTGTACATGTTGTACTTGCAACAATTTGGTAATTATCTAATTGCAATTGCCCACGTTGTGGGTACAAGGTTAAGTTATGCGTCGCGCGACGCGGTCCGCTTTAAAATACTGCACACGACCACGAAAGATTGGCAATTGAACTGATCGTGTTATGATCACCTCTGTTGCCACTATTCCCATCCTCTTTTGCCTTTAAATAAAATTTATGCGCTCTCTTTTTTGTCTTGTCGTGGTGCATTCGCGTTCTCGTTCTTTTCGTTTGAATCGTGTTGCTATCTATAGTTTCGTTCGGAACGAAACTCGCGCAGTCACGTGACTGTAAACTACAAACCAAAAATGTGCCGAAAATTAAAACAAAGTGTTGTGCAATAATTAAACATTAATCAATCAGTACTCATTATTCTTTCTGCTTGTGTTTCAGATCTGAAGAGAATGTGCGTGACGCGTTCGTTACCGCCTCACGCGTCGCATCCGTTGCGTCGTTGTCGGTGTACGCAATACTCGGATGTATGCTTCTGCATTAGATTTGCTGCTTTCTCTCTTTGTGCGTAAATTTATTGCTTTTAATCATAAATTACATGCGTAATTTATACGTTAATTAATTCACAATTAAAGAAAGTACAATTTTCTAATTAAACAATCGAACTCGTAACTAAAACATAAAATTTATTCCGCGAGACCTGAAGAGGTGTAACGCAATACTTATCGTTCCGGGTTTAGCGTATTTTGACTATTTTATTCTTTCTCGCGTTAAACTTCCGGATTATTTTGAATCGAAAGAGAGTCGTGCCATGTCTCCTTTCAACCAAACTTAGGGACAGTCCGCAATCCGTACAAATGTTCAGTAGAGTCACAGTTTATCATTTTAGTTTCAAGTGCGGTGCAGGCAGAAATGTGCGAATAAAGCACGACGCGTTTAAAACCCTAACCGGAAGTGTGTGACTGTCAATCATAGATGGGCCAATCGAACACCGGGGGATGAAGGGCGTCCAACCTCAGCGAGCAACCTACCAGCGTTGGACATCGTTGGAACTCTCGCCGCATCCTTCAGCGAAACGTTGACCAGGCCACCCGTTTCCTGGAGTCGGATTTAAGGTAGGACGCCCCTGGCCGGTGCTGGTGGCGAGTGCCCTGACTGTGGCAAGTACATAGCATCTTGCTGTATTTGTCATAGCCCAAGGGAGCAACACTCAATGCTAAGTACCCGGACATGAGCGAACCCACTCATCACTTGATGAGTCATCATTGCTAGAAACGCCGGATGTCTTGAAGTAGTGAGTATTACCTGCCCCAAACTGGTGGCTTGTATTTGTACTACCATACGTTAATGTTAACTGTCAACGTGTACAGATCTGCCCGGTTTCCGGAAACTATTTGGCAATTTGGCCACTGCGATAGTTAGCCCGGGTGTTTATTTTTATTCGTATGCATTTCGGGGTAAAGTTTAATTGTTGTAACTGTACGATTGCTTTAAAATAAGTCTTTATAATTAATTGAAAAAACTTTTAAAAAAAATTGATTTAATTGTTGATATTATTAACACACTATGGACGGGTGATTGTGAAGGAAAATAGTGTAGTCAGAAAGATAATGGTCTCTTCTCTCTCTGATTATGCAAATATTTGCGATTATTGTACAACAGGAGTGGCCAACATTTTAAGAATATGTCGTAATCAACCTACCGGAAGGGATGAGTACACTTCTTCCAGTAGGTAGATTCGACTATTGTTGACAATACATTTATATGTTGGCCATTTCTGTTGTCCTCCGATTCAAGATGACTGAGTGGGAATTGTGTATTCCCGCAAAAATAAATTAATTTTGTTTAATAAAAAAATTAAATATCTAAAGCAGAGTTTCCCAATTTTTCAAATACCAATTGCAGAAAACATCGTACAGTTACAATCAATTGGCTTTAATTTTAGAAACGTATAAATAAACTTCAAGAACTAACATCCGCGCATTAAACAAATATTCAATTATCTTTTCAATTAAATCAAATCATGATCGAATTTGCGTTCGTGTTTCGGTGTTTCAGGTGAAAATGAATATCCGCGGATCGTAATACGTGTTTCAACTCGTTGCGCCCTTAATTGTACTCAGATCTTAACGCGGTCTAATAACTCGCGTTTTTTGTTGGTTATATGCGTAATTAACTACTACAGTTACAGTAGATTTATCACCAAATCATTAAATCACAATCAAACTTTGCGCTGCGTGATTTATTCAAATGACGCACTACTTTGGCTATAGAAACGTATAGTTTGTTTCTCGCCAGTATCTACGTGTTATTGATATTTTATTAATATGTTAAGGACCAAAATTGTTGATATTATCTAAGTTGAAATAATAACAACCCAATTTGATAGAAAAATAATGAATGGTTTTTCTAATTTATGTGAAAATATCGAATTTGTGGAGTTTTTTTTAAATATTTTAAAAGTTGTTCTAATTACAAATTTAAAATATGAATTAATTGTAATTAATATATTATAATTATGTTAAATTATTTAACACGTTTTGGATTTCATTCCAAACAACTGAAAGTTTGTGGTAGAATATTAGATTTCAAGAGTTTGATGTTCTTTATAATTAAAACAAAGGAATCAAAACTTGACAAGTTTCATCAAGTTTATATACAAATTACAACAAGATATTATCAAGTATATTAAGTACAAAATGTTAGGTATTCCAAATCATTAGTGATTATGTAAGTTATAACGTACGTGAACAATGTTTGGTAACTAAGTTACAATTTTATATCAAAAAAATATAAATCTAGATAATGATAATTATTTGCGCGGTAGTCGCGGCTTATTTACCAAATAATTAATTGTTCGAAGCCTGATTTAACTACATACTTGTTAAATGCCCTGTTAAATCAGGTAACCGGAATTGGGGTATATTTGTCTTTCAGCAAGATGGCCGACAAATTAAAACACAAACACACACTTTACATACAGCGGATAGCGTTTACAAAAACGTTAAAGAATACCTGTCGTCGTAGTTAGGTCCCTAACACGCGCCGTAACAATAATTAAAATAAAAATGTAAACATTTTTTTTATGAAAAAAATTATGTATATTATATATATGCAACCATGAAGATAATCTAATCATTATTGCGCAAACGTAATTTTGATACAATTGAATGATTTGTAATTAAAATTTCAAAACGAGAGTGATTTCTGTGTATTGTTCACCAAAACGTGTTATAACAAATGACAGGCACCCAAATACGTTATTGCGCATCAGGTAAATGCGTTTCGTTGATTAGTTAGCAGTGATCGGTCATATCAATTTCATGCAAATTAGATTCGAGTTTCATTAGCAAAGTTAGATTAGATTTGGTTTTTGAGGTTTACTGATAATTTGGTTTATTGATAAAGTAAAATGAAATAATTTATTTTTTTAATATGAAACACACAAACAGGAATATTTGAATTTTATTACTTACATATACATTTTATTTTATTAAATTTTATTTATTTGTAATAAAAATAAAAAAAAAAGATTGTTTTTTTATAAAAGCAACAGAAGTGTATAAAACAAACAGATACATTAATTTATATTAGAAAAAATTAAAAAAAAAAGTACCAAAAAAAGGTGTGATAATTGTTAATATTGTCCGGATTACGCTTTGACCTATATCCCGGCGCTTTCACAATTCATAAAAACAAAAAAATTAAATTCTTAATGATTTTTTTTATTTAAATATATCAAACAAAAAAATAAAGCAATATTATATTTAAGAAGTAAACAAAATAAAACTAATTAAAACAATTTATTAAAACAAGTTTTAGATAAAGATATGCCTGAGCCTAAAACCCGGCGCCTTCGCCATAACTTTTTAAAACAAATTTAAATAAAATTTATTTTAGTGAATTAAATTCTACCAAATTATGTACTTAATTAAAGGATAATATTAAATCCAATTTTGTTGTTTATAAATAATTTTAATTCAAATATAAAATTTAACTAAAATGAAATATGAAACAAACAATAAATAATTAATTTTCAATTGTTTTCTGTAGTTCAAAAGTATACACAATCAACAGTTCCAAATTATACTTTTATTTCAATTAATTTTTGATTAAAGTAAACTATTGTTTTCGCAGAATAATGGAACATTCATTAAGGTTTTTATTGTACTTGACAATGCGTGGTTGTTTTACAGAATCTGCTTTTGTTTTTTGTTAAATTATATCAAATTTATATACTTACTTAAAGTCATAGATTTGATTTTGAAATTGTTGTATTCCCAATTTTTTCACATTTTCAAAACATGTATTATTAAAATTGATTATTAACTTTATAAATTACACATGTAGTCTATTAATTATTTGTTTACACAATTATTAGTTGTTTTATTATTTTTTATTTGTTTAAATATTATATTTCACACGTCTTTATTATACACGTTTTAGTTTTAAAATATTCTTTTTTTGTTTTGTGTTTTTTTTAATGTTTTATTGTTATATTTAAAATTTTCCGTTGTTTTATACAAGAGATCTATAATCCAATGCTTTGCATGGTTTGTTATCAACGGCGCGCGACGCAGTACTGGCGAGGAAAACTTAGCTTTCCTCGGTTTGGGGGTGATCGCAACGACGCCGACGCCGACACCGACACTGACGCAATTGTGACCTTCCCAGACTACAAAAAAGTGCATATTTTTAAATGCAATAAAAAATCTGACTGGTTTCTAAGTTTATGTTAATCTCCAAAACTTATTAAAAATTTTAATACTAAATTTTGTTCAAGATTTATCGTAAAATTTTTCAATATTTTTGAAAAAATTTATTTCCAGAAAAAAAATATAAAAATTAGTATTGAGTGATAATTTTAATACAATTTTTTAAATTTAAAAAAGAAATAAACAAGGAAAAATAAATATAACAGAAAATAAAAAAAAACGTATCAATGAAAAGGTATATAATATTGTTAGTACGTATAGACCGGCGCCTTCACCATGGGCACATATTATAATTTAAATTATTTATTATTTCTATTAATTTAATTGAAATTTATTACAACAAACTTTACTTATAAATTTTAGTTATAATGCAAAAAATAATAAAATAATTTTTAATAATAATTTGTAACAATAAAAATTTTATCTTTTAAATTTAGAAAAAATAATTCTGCAAGCAAGAAAGAGTATTTATATTTTAAAATTACAAAATTTAAAACTTAAAGTTTAAAACAATGCTGACGTTACTGCCTGTAAAAATGCAACTCTATATGATAATAATCTAAGGAACTTTTCTGATCCTAAAAAAGCAATAAAACTAAAACAAAATTAGAAACAAAAAAAAACTTTATAATCACAACAAATCAAAGAAAATGTTAAGTTAATAAATTAAAATATAGAGAAAATTTGAAGAAAAATAAATTACAAAATTAGAACTTTTATCCAGCTATGTTTTGGTCTTATTAATAACAATTTACAACACAAGTGTTCCGGTATTCTTCACAAGTTAAATATCATTTCTCTTAAATGTCTAAAATTTACCATGAAACAATTTAACCCACTATTGTTTATGTTTAGAGTTATTAACATTAATTAATTATACATGCGTTACATGTGGCTTTCAATTGCAATATAGCTGAAAGCTTCCTAGGTTATATGTTTTCAATTTTGCTAATTAGTTTCTAATGATAATTATCGTTATACACATTTATGTATTGCGGCAGTTATTCTAAGAATTTATAAATTCTAAGGATTGTGGAATTTGATGCCTATTTCCTGTTTTAATCCATTAGAATTTTTTCACGGTATGTTGAACATTTTGTTCCTGTCCCATTTAAAACAACATTTAAATGAACTGTTTTAGAAACGATGTATATGTATTACTTTGTTTATGTTAAATATTTTTTCGTTATATTGTAAATTTTTTACAAATTTTTCGACTTTATAGAAGTTTTTATTTATGTCTTTGCCAAATTGAAAAAAAAATATCTAAAACAAATAAATGAAATATATATTTAAAAAAATGATACACGGACCATAATTTATAGAAATTTCAGTTATTTTCGTTAAAAAATAAATATACAAAAAACAAAATTAATTTTGATGATGTGAATATATTTTCAGAATTATAAAAAATAAAAATATACTTTTGAATAAAATCTACACATCAAACATAAAACATAAACACACAAGTCTTATAGAAAAAAATGTTTATTCATCAACTTCCACGAATGCCAATAAAAAATGATAAAACTTTATTGAAACCAAACGAAGCTCAAAGAACGTATTATGAAAATATTTGTCATGTCCTACAAACATTTATATAATATTTTTTAATAAAAAAATAAAAAAATTATAATGAATAATAAAATAAAGTTACGGTACCTAATAAATTACTGCTTCCTAAATCTTAGAGAGGAAATAAATTATTTTAGAGAATTGAACCAGTAAACTTTCTTAGACAGTCATCACAAGTTACCCTAAAATGAAAATATTAAATGTAGATTTTTGGCTAAGGGATGGAAGCTTTAATTACGGTTAGCAGTTTGGAATTAGCAACTGTAATTAAATTAATTAAATTTGGTAATAAAATAGATTTATATTCAAATTTGAAAATTGTTTTATATTAAATTAATGTTTAATAAAGTTTTGATAATATTTAATTTATTTAATTTTAAAATTTAGATTTTTTGATTTAATATTTAAAATAAAATTAAAATAATTTTATTATAAAGGATTATAGTTAGTGAAAGTTGTTAATATGTAGCATTACATAGAAAAAGTGCTGTGATACTGTAATTTTTCAACTTATACATTGGGGATTAAATTATAGGCAACATATAACTAAATTTGCTGTTCGGATGAATTACTACATTACATGCATGTATATGAAATAATATTCAACTTGTTGAAAGTTCAAGTACAAGCGAGTTGTGGTAAAAGCTGTAGGAATAAACTTCTGTTGCGTGTGAGTTGCCGACAGTAAATGACACACTTATGCTCATATTACTAGACTTTTCAGACGCAATTATGAATTATTACGCTTCGCTTAACTTTATTATTTTTGGCATTCACAGACAACCTTGTGATAAAAAATTTAACACGTTGTGACAAATGATTTACTGATTTACACACGCACCAATAACGGTTAATGTCAAAATTTAATATATGGGTTATTAACTTTTAAGCGATTATTGCTCATAATAACACTTCTCAACACTTTAAGTTTTTTTACTTAAAATTACTTTTACGTTAATAAGGCATTAGGCAACTTTTACACCATAAAATTACAAAAATCTATTTTTTTCTTTGTCTAAATAATACTTTAGAGTCATTAAATTTTTGCGTTACATTGCATAGTTCGTTTGTTATTAACGATTATATGACAATTTTTAGGTAAATTTTTTATTTTTTACTTTCATAGTGTGCTAGTTAGCAAAAAAACAATATGTTGTACAAATCCTACGTAGTTCTATAGCAGTTATAACATATAATCATAAAAACTGTTTGTTTTATTATTATTAGAATTAATGCAGATGCTGTTTGTTTTTTCTTTGTAGTATTTCTGAAAAAAAAGTCCAATATAATATTTTTTGCTGCTTCTAGAGTGGTCTGACCTCTTAAGTAGATAATATTTGGATATTTATTGGTTTGTACGTGTAGGTTCCTATAAAAACAAACTGTTGAAAATAATGTATTGAACTATAATTTGTTTTGATTTTTTTTGGGTTAAATTTACTTGAATTGTTGGCTAAATTGGATTGGCTGTGTCGAGTTTTTTGTTTTAACAAGTCAAGTGGTTTATTAGATTTGCGTTTTGAGAAAAAAAATGTTTACTGTCTTAAGTTGTTATTGCATATTGCTAGTTTGCTGTGTAAGAAAGCGGATATACAATGCGCAATTGTGAATTTTATTTATAAAATTGTTTAGTTTGTAATTTGTTGTTAAAACTGAGGTATAATATTTTGTAAGCCAAATTCAGCAAATGCTCTAAAAGTCAACGAATTAAACGAAAATACTTGTAGACGAATAAGTAACAAGTTGTTTCAAAAAAATTAGATTAAAGCAAAGTTAAACTTTTAGGTTCGGTTGACTTAGGTTAAACCTAAATGGAATAACAAGTTCTGAACGAAACATAGTGGTAACTAACTGATTGAAAAAAAACAACAAATTTCGGTCCCTGCAAAAAACAAAAAAGTTTAAAGAAATAAACACAAAGAACAATAGAAGATTGCGTACTTTTCTATCTATAATTTCCATTTCCTACATTCAATACAATTTTCAACATTGCTCTACAAGACGCTGCAAATTTGTTCATTTTATAGAATAATTTCTGTATTTTAAGGTCAACAAGTTCAGCGTCAGTCAGACAGTAAAAGTTCTTAAGATTTTTTAGTCTTGCAGAGTCTGACTGTTAACTTTTGTAAGTTTGCAATTTACGCTACCTACAAAAGTTAGATTGGCATAATTTAATAAAAAAATTTAAAACTCAAGTGAACTTTGAAATTGTGAAATAATAGAAAATCAGAAAAAAACAAGTAAATGAAATAATATGATGGGACCAGATATTACTAAAAACTGAAAAACACAAATAAGAAAATAAATTAAAGGTAGAGAGAAAATGGTAAGAAAGAAAAAATGAGCGTTAACAAAAAAGAGAATAGAGAAATAGAGAGGAAGGATAAGATAAACGGAAAAAAAGAAATGAGTGAAAGTCATATACAATGAGGAGAGGAGGAAGTAATAAGGTAGTATGAAAAAAAGAACGGAGCAGGAACAAAAAAAAAGAAAAGCTGTACAAAGAACAATTTGAATAGCAAAACATTTAAACTATAACTAAAGCAGCTACTAACTGTATCTCGTAACCTTGACAATAAAACACTCGTAATCTAACATGCTCACAGCATTTCCTGCAAATCTTCACATACACATCTACCTATTTTACGTGTAGATTCAAATAAATAACTTGATTGATGGACGAAAACGGTCGATAAATCCAACTTGGCATGCAAGCGTCGGCGTCGGCGTCGCAAACGACAAGCAATAAAGCACAGATTTCGTATGTAAAACCGATAAATGACCCTAATGCCAACGAGTCCATTACTGACGCACTTTAGGGCCTAAAACTTCTTTATTGCCGTGTTAAACGGTGGTATTTTCTTACAAAAATAAAAATTAAAAAATATAAAATGTTTAATTACAAATTTCATTTAATGTAGTTTTGATATTTTCAAAATTTTAAATATAACAGTCATCACATAGTAATTGACGTTTATTCCGTTTCAGTCTGTGAACTACGTGAATAATTATGTATCGATTCATTCGTACATAGAAAGGCAATTCCATTGTCTACAAAAATGTATTAAATTGTTAGGAAAAAGAATGTTAATGATGCGTAACAAATGTGTTTTCTGTTGTTTCAATTGCAAAAACATAAATTGAAATATTGATGAATACAACTCAGCAAACCTAATGGTGTGCGATAAATCTGCTCTCGTTGCCACTCTGTGAAGGTAAAAAAGTAACATCAAATAAAGAATCTAATATTTTTTGCATTACCGAGAGGAAAGCCGTATCTTTGTGTCGACTTCAGAGCTTCCATTCAAAAATTGAGACTGAAAAAAAACGAGTGCCATAGCATTGTATCGCTTGTATTGTAAGTCGACAAAGAGTTACAATTGAATAGAATTCAAACCCACATCTTTTTTATTTCAATAAAACCGCATTTTTTAGACTTTTTTTTAATTACACTTGTAGTTTTTCTGTAATTTCTTTTTTTGTATTTTTATTTTATTAATAATACATACGTAGTTTGTTATACAATAATTATTCACTCTGAATTTGTAATAAATTTTAATTTTTTTTAACTAGGATGTTTCTGACTCACTCTTACTCGTTGTTAAAGGTGTAATGCAGTCAATGAGTGCGAGCGAGAGCGATTCAAAGGTTATTTTTGTTATTTTTATTTATTAGTAAAAATTAGTATTTGTTTGAAATTTATTTGTAAATACAGCAAGTAATATTTAGTTATTACATTTTCAGAACTGAAGCAACGAATTTGTAAATTTTTCAAATTTTTTAAAATTAACAACTTTTTTTTTATCACGTTATCTTGCAAACTAAAATTAATGTGTGTTTATTCAAAAATCTCAAAAAGTTTATTCAAGTCATTACTTAAAGTGTGCACTTTAAATTTTATTGCTTCTTTTACATTGCCGGGTTAAACGTGCCAATTTGCAACTCGGGAAATGCAATTTCATCTGCAGAAACGTATACGCTTCCTGAATTCGTATTACAATCTGTATCTAACACTAATGTGCCGCGCAATCAGCAGATTAAGGTTGAATCGTAAATCATTTTTAGTGTCAAAATGTTTCTAGGTTAAAGATTTAAGAAACCAAGAAAGTTAAAAATAGGTTTTAAACACTTCTGCAATTTATTCCAATTAATTAATTAATTTATTTATTTTCATTAATAATGTTTTGCAATTTTTGTACAAACAATAGAGAAGACATGTAACTATGTATAATTATTTTAATACTTGCTATTTATCGAAATTATGCAGTAAATATTAGATTAATCATTTTTTTTCAAGACATCGGTTTTTTTTTGTTAATTACAAGACGTACTAAAAACAAACCTAATTGCATTTTCTCGTGCTCATATTAGCAAATATTGTTAGTCAAATTATGCGAAAATCAAAGAAAAAATACAAAAAATGTTAACAACTGGTTTAAGAAGTATATAAAATATATAAATCAATAAACAAAAACAATAACACATTGACCGGCTCGGTGGTCGAGTGGTCAACATTTTCAGTTGTTGATCAGGAGACCGCAGGTTCAAATCCTTAGAGAGCCCGGGAGAATAAATTGCAACTTTACTCAATATATAATATGTATATCTGCAATTATACATATCAGTAGTAAGGTTTCGGCGCTAATAACCATAGTAGT
>JARJDS010016588.1:0-30824 GCA_030264155.1 Atheta pasadenae | reverse complement strand
TCTACTCTTCACTTTGAAACAAATGAAGATTTATATATTTTGCAATATCCTGAGTTTTTGTCAATTTTGTAGAAACGTGTCAAGATAAATTCTGTAACTTTCAAATTACAAAATTGTAATTATAGAAATTAAAAGGATATACATTATTAGATTATAAGTATTTGCAAACTTAATAAAAACACATAGTTTCATTATGTTTTATTGTTGTTGGTAGAAAACAATTAGAAGATTACAATTTGAAATTAAAATATTATAGAATATGTACGAGCATTATTGTTTTTTTTATTGATTTACTATGACAGTAACTTAAGCAATAAATAAAACAATAAGCAAACAACATTTGGTAATCTCAAAAGTCTCTTAAAACAAAAAACTTTTTTATATCGAGTTTTACCACTAATTTTCTTAATTTAATTTATAATTTTGTTGTCTTACCTTAAGTAAGACTAAAACTATAATATTACAGGACTTTAAAATGCAGAATTTCTGGTAAATGTTAATTTTGTAGCTATATATTAAATAGCAAGCACAAATTTTGTCGAAAGTTAATAAATTCATACACAAAATTGAGAGTAGAAATTGTTTAGTTTTTGTATGTATCGTTTGTGATTTATACATTTGGAAACTTATAGATCTTCGTCTTTTTACTGAATTTGGCTCTTCTGTATAAGCTATCAACACATTCTATTTGCACTAAATTTTATTTCGACAGCCGGCAGAGACGTATTACTATTCCACACGTACGCGTTTATGATGTATGAAAAAGTACCAAACGGATTTTTCATAGGATTCATCGAATTTTATGCGTTTTGCTCAATATTTCTCCAATAGTTCAATATATCCGCCAATATATTTTCTATTTTTTATGGTTTTATGTCCTTTTTATATACAGCAGAATATTTATTAATAAAAAAATCACTATTACATTTTTGGAAGAAGTAAAAACCTTACACAAAAAAATTAATTGGATTTACTTTTTTAAAAAGTTAAGAAGTTAAAAAGTATTAAAAAAAGTTTAAGTATTTGTTCTTTTGCCACCATTTGCTTTCTAGATAACGTTATACATCATCCTGTGTGTTCGGTTCAGGCGGTTCAGGGTCGTGAAATATTGCCACTGATATGAATTTCTCTTTGCTTTGCGTTTCTTTCGGTTGCTTTGTATCTCATGTGTCTTCACGGTCTTTTCTCGACCGAAAGTCGTAAATCCGCGCAATAACATTAGCAGCTTTTTATTTACGACCTCAACCGAGTTATCACAAAACTAAATAAATTTTAACGGAACAAAATCAAAATTTATTAAAAAAAAATCTTTACTTCTCAAAAATCTGATCTGGTTATAAACAAAAAAACAAAAAACTTATGGAAAGTTTGTATGTTTGTTTGTTTGTTATTTTTTATTATTTTCTGTATAAAATTCGTTTCTTGATGACGTGGTTGGTTATCAAGCTATACGTTTTTTTCGATTATATTCGATTTCGTTTCGGAACTCTCGTTTTTCGATTTTCGTGCAATTTTTCTTGCCCTTTGAGGGCAGGTTGAAGAAGGGTGCGCCGTCGTGCCGGAGGGCAAATTTCTTATTATACTAATAGCCAACGGCGCGAATCGCGATAAATCATCGACCTTTCTTTCTGTCTGCCGGCTAAAAAACGAACCAACGAGCACACCCGAAACAGATGTCGAGGCAATTGAATCAGGACGTAATCCATTTATATCTAGAAATTCTTTTCTCTTCTGGTTTTTTTTTTGGCTTGACGGGATTGTTAAACTTGTTAAGGTGTGTGACAAGGGGTCGAATGATAACAACCCAATCAATGACTTTTATTTTTGGTGATTTTCTAAACAGTTTTCCATTGTTTTGAAAACTTAAAATTTCAAAATGTACTTTTAACATAGGCAAGTTGTTCTACACAGTTGTATCTTAGTTTCACTACGTTTCAACGCATGTGCGACTTTATTACAAGATATAACATGTTAACGTATGCAACCGAACGTACACCACAACACGTATTTGTTACATTTTAACTCAATTTACAACGCTCTAACCGATTTAACTTGAAATCGTGTGGAGAATTCTCAATTGTATTGTTAATTAAGGGTTATCTCGCTTAAGCAGGGTGTCGTTGTGCATCCCCAAATGCGACTAGCAAGTCGAGGAAGTCCTTCGACGCTCGAGGACAATTGGTTAATGATATATTGGCGTAATACGCGTAATGCAAATGCGATTCCAAATCGATTGCGCACTGTCTCGCCGGATACTGGAATTGCTCGCAGAATTGCCCACAATTGGCTTCGAAATTGGCATGGCGATGCCGGAGGCGGTAGTTGTGTTTGTCAGACGGACCAATTCCGATTGCGATTGCAATTCCGAAGTCGCGTCTTCGCGTATTCCAACCCACTACTACCCTTAAACAGACTAACAGTGTAACGGTCTAATCGCCTATTCCATTTGAACCTTTTCATTTTACAACGCGGGTGTAGTTGTAGTTGCGGTCTTTTTATGCCGCCTCCAATGGGCCGTTAGTGTTGGTTAATAATCATTCGGTGCGCTTTATTCGCCTTGCTAATTGCGTTAAATAGCAAAGCGATAAACGTAAAATGTTTTCATATGGTGTTTTTATTTATTTACCAAATTAACGCAATTATCCACCGTTAAGTTAAAGGGGTAGACTACCCTAGAGTTTTTATAAATTCAAAAATTTTATTCTTTGCGTAAACACTACTTTAGAGTCATAAGAATATTATGCCGTTTAATTTATTAAAAAAAAATTTAAAAAGCGCACATCAGGGAAATGGTAATTTCTTGATTAATTTCCACCTGTTTCAGCTAAAAATTAATTAATTTTCTACTCTGCGATAAATATTCTCCAGTTAAATGTTTGCTAAAGGGAGTTTAGCGGGTTTAGCGAGCACTTTTAATTCGAGCAAAATACACATCCCTTTTTGTTTTCTCTGGTCTGGTCGTTTTCTCATATTTCGGGGGCGCGTCCGAAGCACGTGTTGAACCATAACTCGTCGATGTGTAGTTACGGCTGGCCCTTGCACCACCGTAGTACACCAAAGTGTTGGTACACAGTAAGTTGGTATTCATTGCCGGACGGACCTCTGGGGTGTCATAATTCAGTCCAGCACGAAGCAGGACGACTCTTTGTATGCAAATTATCCTCGAGAGCAATGTGAAAAAATTCCGTCTCGACACACAAACGCTGTTTAAACGCATAACGGAAAGAATTTAGATAAAAATGCATATAATTGAATTGTGTGACGTGACCACCATCAGAAAAACTAATAAAACATTTGGAAAAATAATGTACAAGATATTACATTTTTTTTATTACAAGTTTAACATATTTATTTGTTTGTTTCAGGTAAGAAAAAACAAAAGTTAAATTGTGAGGTGTCTTTGGAACGTGTTGGAATGCGTTGAAGAATTTGCATATCAGGACGAGTTTAAAAATGGCCGGAAGGAAAAACGCAAGTGTCCTTATCGCGACACTTTATTTACGGAGGCGTCAACCACCACAATCGGTTTGTTTCCATTCCACGTCTTTCTGTTCCTCACAATATCCTTGCAAGTATAAGGTTTTTTGCATTTCTCACACAAGTTTGTTTTCTGGTCGTTTTCCATTTGATTTATTCACTTGTAAAGTTTTTCTATGCTTTTCCGGTTGTTATCTTAACAATAATAGTAAAACAACCCTTCGCGGAATTTATTTTATCCTCGAATAATAATAATATTAACATAAAACTTTAACAATGACAATTAATAATAATTTCCTCGATTTTAATTTTAATTTTGAACTCTTTGATGCATTTGAAGGCGTTTGGAAGCGTTTGGAAACGTTTTGAAGCTTTTGGATGTTCGGTAACATTTAGAAAATGTTACCAAGCGTTGTTAAACGCTGTTGAAGTATTTTGGGAAAATTTAACGAGATTAGCAGAGTTAAAATCGCAAATTGCAAACCAGGGACGCGTTTTGCACGAAAGTAACGTTCCGAAACGATGCCGACGAGTAGTGTAGGGTTTTTAGTAGGGCGATGGAAATTTGCGTATGGAAAACTTAAAGCTTAGCAAGCGTACAAGTGAATGGAGGCAAGCGAAAGCGAACGAATTATGAAAACGATGTGATGACGGTAATAATAATAACGATAATGACGCGTAACGGACGCGCGCTCGACACGAACATAATGTGAAACAAAAAGTTACATATTTTTTTAAAAGAAAGTACATTATCCGAAAAAACAAAATACAAGGTTTGTTATGTTTATTAGCAAATTTCTGGATCTAATTAATTTTTTTGTTCACAAATTACGATTTGTTATAATTAATTCACACTACTGACTACATTGCATGTAATTTAATTAAATTTTAATTAATTTTACTCTTGTTATCTTGTAAATTGAAGTTGAAAGTCAGACTTAAGTAAAGTTTAACATAGGCAACTTTACATACACATAGTGTATACATGGTTGCCTATGTTCAAACTCTAATAAGAATAAAATTGACCGCAACTTGCTACTTACTACAACTTCTTCAAACTTCTTGGTTCTTCCTAGAGAGAACTTTTATATATTGTTTTGTTTCAACTTCTACCAACTCGGCGAATTATTATTTTTGTTATTAAACTTTATTTAATATTTCGTACGATGTGAATGTTATTATTATTTAACGTCATTTTTGGTTAAAATTACGAATAGAAGATTTACGAGTCAAGGACCATGAGTCAGGATGTTAGGACATGAGATCCTTCAGGATATGAAACGCGTAAATCACAAGTTTCATTGTGATTCCTTGTGATTCCTTACAATCCGGGTGCTTCTGGTGCTGCTGGCGCTTCCTTGCGTCTCTTGGACTTATATTTCGAGCGTTACTTCCTTGCAAAGGTTCCCAAATGTTTCATTTCATTCATTTCGTCCTCGTAGCGACGCAACGCGCACTTGCCCTTCCATATTTTGCACGTTATGGCCTTTAGCTCGTCCTTTAAACTCGTCTTTTAAGCTTATACTTTGCTCCAAGCTTTGTTCATTCTCAAGAGATGATATTTCATGATTCACACAATTTACCAACAAAATTTTATATAGAATATTCTTGGCTCAAAGTGTCTAAAGTCTAAAGAGGAAAATTAAGACAATTTTTTTGTTTTAAACTTTTAATTAGTCAACAATAACAATTATAACTTTTAAAGGACTCCAAGGGTTGTGGAGAGTTTTAATTAATTTTTTTCTTATAGTTTATTTAGACAAGTTTTCATAATGTCGGTTTTAATTTGGCGATGCTGTTAATGTTTTTTTTTTGGGAGGTACCTTCGTGTTTTTTTTCATTTTCAAAATGATTTTTTCTTCACCCTCTTATTACAATAGGATACTAAACGCGAAGAAAGTCTTGGTGCACGAGCACTAAACGGTTGCGACATTAAAGTCGCAAAGCGTCGTAAACATCGTTTAGTCTTCGAAGGTCTCGAACTTTAGGGATGGTGCAGGATACGCGTCGGGATCATCTCGGTCGTTATTCGCGTTGCGCGCGCGTCACTTGTTTCGTCATCTCTTTATCACCCACCTAGCAGGCTGGGGCAGGTTGTCGGTGGGGTTTGCCAACAACGATGTCTTTGCGTCTGTCATTGGCACGTCGACGTCATGAATTTTTATCGCGTCATTAACGTTACTTTTTTTTCACCATTCACATTTTCTTTATCTCGAGATTTTCTTCATTTCGTCCCTTCTTTATTTATGAGCTAGATCAACACAAAGACTGTTTTAGACAAAGCTAAAAACGACAAATATTTTTACAAAAAATTGTGTTTGTTTACACCCCATTTACATCCCGTCCCCAATTTGGGGGTATACTTAAAATATTAATGGTAATAAGTAAAATGATGTGTAAAATATATCTTAAACTGAAAGCTGCGTGAAGTATTTTATTCCATCTTCGTTTTTTTTGTTGTTGTTATTGGTTGTTGTTGGTTGTTGAAGTTGTAAACCAGTTTCAGTTGTGTTTGATATCTCGGTTCACTTCTTCTTCTCGCCTCTCATGAGTTGAAGAGCACAGAGAGCAGCACATCAAAGCGCTTTGCATAATGCGTGTAAAAAAGAGAGTGGCCTCCTGCAAGCCGCCGAGCCAGCCGACGCGCGGCTCGTAATTGTTGGCATGAATATTACACGAGATTATTATGGTTTTTGAGTTGTGGCCACGCTTGGGCTTACGATGTGAGAACAACTCCTCGCGTTTGTGTATCGAGAGCCCGTTGGGCTGAAAGCCCGCAGAGTGGAATTCGAGGCAGCCGCGAGCTGAAAGGAACACGCAGGAACCAAGATAATTATAATAAAAATGCATTTATAATTGGGCTCATAGGCGGAATACGAGTAACGTAACCGTAGTATTTTATTTTTTGTTTCTTTTTTGTTGTAATTTTTAACATTAGCATTAAGAAATTATTAAAAAATAATTTTTACAAAGAAAGTGTGATGATGATGAGTAAATTTTTTATATTTATCAAATGTTTGCATTGGCAAACTGCAAATGACGAGTAAAAGTGTTTCTGGAAGTTGACAAGAAGTACACGAAGTGCTTTAAACTTCATTCCTCTTCGTGTTGACTTGTCCACTTGTCCACATTTGGCGCGCGCAAATACTCGAACAGTTCTGAAAACGGAAAATTGTGAGTCGTAGTAGTAGTGAGTAAGTTTAGTAAGTAGCATTGGTAGCAGAGTGGTAGTAACCGTTTGATTGCTGAGGAATGTCGAGTCGAGCGTTGAAAATGTTGCTAATGTTGGAAGTTGAAATAATGGAAACACACGTTGACGTGTCTAGAATGAGGAAAAACTTCCGCATCTGAAGAAACATTCAACTGCTATTGACGTTGGAGGACTGTGGAGTGTTGACAAGATCTTAAACATTGTTTCTTGTTAGTGTATTGTCACATTGTGTTATAGCAACTGTGTTGGAATACACTTTTTTGTTGTCAATGTGACAAAATTCTTGAAAACTTAAGGTAAACGGTGATTGAGATTGTTTTTATAGAAATAATTCCAAACAGTTAATAACTAAATAAGAGTTTTTTGCTTATTTTAATTACTTTAAAGAAGGTTGAATGTAATTTAAGTTGATTAGTTTGATTAACTGTTTATCGACTGTTATATCATAATTATTTAAATAGTAAATTAGCAAGGTTCATCCTTACTCGAACCTCACAAGATTTTCAATTTGTGTTTTGTTTCTATTAAATCGTGGTTTGCTTGATTGTTTTTGACAACAATGAAGGCAAATACGTTTATATTCATTTGTTTTTTTACCTTATTGAACATAACCAGCCTTTTTAAAACAAAACACTTTGTAGAAGCAAAATTTAGGTTATGTCATGATTTCCAATGCCAAATCGTGCTCTTAATCATAAAATACAAATACTAAATTCGATTGTGATTCGAAATACGATCGCTATGAACTCGCCTGAACATATTGGCTCGCGGTTGCTTTATTAAAGTCGTGATGAAAGTTTTAATAATGTCATTATTACTCCGTGTACACGCCCCAACTCGAATTCGAATCTCGATTCCGTTCCCGTTTCGTATTCAACGCAAAAGATGAATGCAGAACAGAACATTGCCGTCACTCCCAATGCCAATTCTCGGCACACAACACACACAACACTTGTAGATTGCGTCGAATGAATCGCAAAAATGTGTGAAGAATTAAGATGAGAATACACACAAGCAAAAAAAATATCGAGCATCAAACACCACACAGCACAATCTGTTGTTTGTGTCGATTGTGTCGAACTTAATTAAGTGCATATTATGGGATCACAGCCATTTCCCGCAACATTTCGCAATCACATTCACGATGGGTATCAAATCGGAATGTTTTGTACGATTCGTGCGCAATTATTAACTTTATTAAAACTAACGCCATCTGCGAGCAGAAAACCTCTAATGATAACTGTATATTTGAACATTTATTTTAGGAACAAATAAACAAATACAAAGAAAGTAATTTTAAATTTAACTAAGTAAAAAAAATTTAAATAATTTAAACAACAGCTACGGATTAAAAAAAAATTGAAACATAAATAACAATGAAATTGACTTCATTAAATTTTTACTTTGAATTAAAGTATCTAAGTAAGTACTGATTATTTGAATTTGAATTTTTTAATTCTTAATTCGTGAATTCTGAAAGTGTGAGATTGATATCAAACATTTACACATTTACATTAACATCACGATGCAATGCCTATTATTACAAAGCGATTAGAATTTTTTCGAATTGTTCACTTCGCACATCGTACCTACAATGAGAACCAGAAGGAGTGTTCTTGTGAATAAGTGAGATTTAAACGGACCACCCGAATTGTTTAGACTTTAATTTACTTCATTGTATGATTAAACTGTGATCGCATAGTTGTGAAATGTGTTTCGTGTTTGGCGTGATTTTAATTGACGCATCACTACTGATTACAATGAAGTGTAATTAGCATTTTCATGTTTTCATGGCTTAATTATAGCCTTACACACTTGCAAATAAGAATAAATTATTTATCTAATTATATTTAGTTTAGACTCATTTAAAATGAATTTAACGAATTTATACATACGTAAGTTAAGATAATGAGAAATTAATAATAACTCAAGCAAAATTACAAAGTTTGTAAGTGCAAGTGTTACTTATTTTGAGTATTTAGTAAAGGTTGGTATCGCGGGTTCCATGGTGTAATGGTTAGCACTCTGGACTTTGAATCCAGCGATCCGAGTTCAAATCTCGGTGGAACCTAAGTTTTTTTTTTCTTAATTAAATATTGAGTTGCTTAGTAATTTTTATTTCCACAAAATCAATATCGGATGTGCAAATGTAGATTTTCATTTCATGAAACGGTCGAATCGATGAAGCGACATAATTCCGATGTAAATCATTGGAGATTGCCGACACACGGCATCGTTTTAATAAGCGTTTATTTGCGTATCGCTTTTATTGCCCGACTCGATAATGACGTCTAGTCGTCGTATGCTCTCGATGTGCGTACTCTGGATTGAATTGCATTGCATTCACAGCTGCATATGCTTTGATTTTTCGCACTAACCTTCTTAATGTTGCTCGTTTTTTGTTGTTGTTGTCGGTGGTGTTTTATTTGAGCTTGTTCTTGTATATACGCAATGTCAACATTGAACATACGCACGTAAACGCATAACGGATTTACGGTTACGACGCGCCGAAGGTTCTTCGCGATCGTTTTTCCGCGCGCGGCGTGCGCGAAGTAAAGTGAGGCAATTAAAACGACACGAAACGCAAATGAGCGCACGAGCATTACGAGCAATGCGAGCGTGCGCACATGGTAAGCTTATATGGTAAGTGGCAATAAAAGCTGATGAAAAATGCCAATGCCGCAAAGCTTCAAAGCTCGCTATGCGGCGTGGAAAAATTATGATTTACATGCGTAATGAGCAATGTGCACAACGCGTACAACGGACAAAACGATCTATATTTTCTTGTCACAATACTACTAAAAAAAAAAACTAAAAAAGTTAGGTTCCACCGAGATTTGAACTCGGATCGCTGGATTCAAAGTCCAGAGTGCTAACCATTACACCATGGAACCGTTGGCGCATTGCCGATAAATTATTGTAAGTAATTTACAATTTATCAGTAATTCATCATCAAATCAAATAAAAATTGATTTGTACGTTATTGTTCTGAAAGTAATTATAACTTAATTAAATTCACATCGATCATTTATAAAGCTTCCTCACTTTGAGATTTTCTGTCTCCAATTAACTTCCGTTCGGATTAGCACTAATACCGTTAATTTATTCAAAGATTCAACCCTTTGTTTTGCACCCTCGAAAAAGACGTCGTGAATACTTGACGATTATTAATTACGGTACGGAGCAGCGTCGTTGATTTGCAAGGTAAATTTAATTATGACTACAACACATCAATTTCCATCAAACAAATTGTAATATTACGTGCGTATTTTCATCGCTTGCATACCTTCATAAAGTAAATAATTTTTCACCTCCTACCGTAGCACGCCATCTACCGAACCTTTACTTCCTTCTTCCTGACATTCTTAACGAATATACTGTACAGTGTGCACACCCACGTGTGATAGACGTGTCTTGGCTTACATGAGCCTTCAAAAAAATAATAAAGCTCTCACTTTTTTTTGCCAACGTCATTTCTACCCTTGGACGAAAATCTAAAGTTCACAAAAGTTCAAGTTCAATAAACTTGCTCTTTCTTTTTTATACTTAACTGTCAAACTGAATAGGGTACGAATTGTAAATCGTGAATGAAAGTAAAAGAAGGTGAGAGAAATAGTGGTGTAGGTGTTGATTTACGACATGTGACAGGTGCGACCCTATGTTGGGGAAAAAGGGAGGCATGTGCGGGTGTGCGTAACACGTGGTAATTTTGATCGGCAGTCAACGCAAGTAGTTCGATAACATTGGTAACTTTTAGCTAACTAACCCTAGGTCTAGCTCTCTCTGGATCTAACCCCTAGTGCAATTCAGAGAATTCAAGTCTTAATTAATCAACAACTTCAACACGTTTGTCGCTAGAACCGAGAATGATTTACGTTTCGGGTTTACGTTGTGTGCTTTGTGCGTTTAGTGAAATTGAGACATCAAACTTTTGGGAATTTGATCGTAAATGCTCGAACCACAATCGTAAACTGAACAATGTTCAATTGTTACCATGTTAGGAAATTTAATGCAGTAATTTTATAGTTTTCCAAATTAAAACAGCTGAACGTTTTTGGTTAAAAGCAGCCGTTGCTATCGCGGTTCCATGGTGTAACGGTTAGCACTCTGGACTTTGAATCCAGCGATCCGAGTTCAAATCTCGGTGGAACCTAATTTTTTTTTTAAATTTCTAAATTTTTACCTGATTATCTGACTTAGTGGTTATATTTATACATATGTTTCATTCTAGTCATCAAGTGGTTCCATGGTGTAATGGTTAGCACTCTGGACTTTGAATCCAGCGATCCGAGTTCAAATCTCGGTGGAACCTAGAAGTCTTTCAAATTTTTTTTTTAATAAATAAAATTTATATTTGAAATTACAAGTAAATTCTAACAGAAATTTAATTGATAATTAACGAAGAAAATTATCTGTAAACGTTAATTAAATACATTCATCAGGAAAACGCACAGAACACATCGATCATTCATTTGCAGTCGCCGTAATAGATTGAAGTAATGAAATCGTTGGTATTATTATGCATTTATGCGTGCTTAGTGAGTACACACGACGGTGGATGTCATTACCGGTCTGACTGTCGTTGTCCTATGACTTAAGTCTTAAGTTTTAAGTCTTGTGCACAAACACAACCTTCTATTCGTTGCTCAGCGTTGACTGCCTTTTCTAATTAGCATTAATTCAAGTTTATTAACTAATCATTTGTCAATGTGAAGTTAATTAAGTTTTATTTACATTCGTAGCAGGATACCTTCGCTACCTTTACATACAACGTGTCAAAACAAAACAAAACTCAAACACAAAAAACAGAAGCAAAACAAAACAACGAAAAAACAAGTAAATACCGTTAATGCCTACTAAATAAAAACAAAAAAACAACTGCAATCCTAAAGTGGACATAGTGTATGTTGTGGTTCAATAAATTATTTTCTTTGCATCTGGTTCTGTGAGGTTTGAAAACTAAAACCCACGCGTTTTATGTATTTTTTGTGTTTCTATTACCAACTACTAGTCTTAGTTTTAAGTCCTGTGTTCTTGTTTTAGTTGAAGCTCACATGATTAATGACAGAATTAACCATCGAACACGCATTTCTTACATGTTTTCATGCTTTCACGGGCTTCTCTCATTCCCATAATCCGATTGAAACGTTTGAAATTGCTTTATAGGAAGAAGGAGGGAAGGAATATAGAAAGTAAATTCCCAAAAGACACGCCGACACATATTGAAATTAATTAAATCACGAAACGTATAAATTATCAAACAAAACAATCCGACGCAATCCGCTTCGTAATCGCGCTAATCACTAATGGTGGCTGGCTGCCGTTTAAAATGCATTGCGAGTTAAGTAACTCTCGATTAATGAAAAGATATACCTATAGACACAACGCTTTCGAGAATGTAATCGCCTCATTCACCTCTCAGTTTTGTAATCGTCGCGTTCGCTTTGATACTTTGGTACTTTGGTTGTGTGCTCTGGGTAGTTTGGTTGAGTCTGAGAGCGCCAGCCATTGCGAGCGACTTTGCTCCAGATAATCGAATAAATGACTCGTAAACAAAGGAGCAACGCCGTGTAGAGAGAAAGACTTAACATTTTCTTAGCTACTTGAAGGCACAAATTGCTTCTTTGTTAATTAACTTCGTACCTAGCTAGGTCGTTGTAGTAAGTTATTTTTATTTTTTGCTTTTATCTGATGGTGGTGTTAATCAGGTTGTTGGTTTTATCGACTTGCGTTGTTATCGATTGTAAAAATCGCACAATCACAATCATAGCATTTTACATTAAAAAGGCGGCATCAAAAAAAAAATTAAAACTAATGGAATGAATTAACGAAATTAAGGTCTAGGAGTGTCCAAAACCAAGGTTGTTTTATAAAAATCCAAAAAAAATTAAGGTTAATAAGGTTCGAACAACCTAATGGCTGGCTTAGTAGAATAATTTGTACTAATCTAGGATTTGAACAACAAATCACCAAATCAGTCATTAATAACCTTCTAATCAGATAAATGCACACTGCACACCTCTCTCTGGTTCAATGATAACGTTTGATCTATGTGCGGACATTGGTCGAGTACGAGCAGTGGCGCCCCCTGGAGCGGTCATAAGTCACCGGACCGCGAACGTTTCCGGATTCACCGCATAAATCCTGGCTAACGACTAACGACTTGCAGTTTTCCGGTCAAGGGTCCTTTATCAAACGTTCGTCCCCTGCCATTAACGATGGTGGACGCTGACTAGTTTCCAAGCTATGTGTTTCTATGAAATCATCATTTTGTTTGCTAGTGTTGGGGAAAATCGGCGTGGCGCGGCGATAATGCAACGCTTCCTGCGCCACGTGGGGTTCACCTCAAAATATACACCTTCTTTGATTCATCTATAAATAACATGCTACCACGCAAACGAGAGAAATAAAATACGAACGCATTACACACAGCGTGTGTCTTCTTCGTTTCTATAGATATTGACACGACTATTGTTGATTGTTGACTGATTACGCGTATTATCGAAGCGAAACGAACGTGAGAATGCGATGTGAAGGTGAGAAAGTTTTTACTCGATTAGGTATAATGTGATGACTATATTTTACAAATTATGGCAATTATTAATGTTGAACGTAACGAGATATATAGAGAAATAGATGTAGTTAAGTTATTTGTTTGAACATTTGTTTTTTGTTTGTTTGTATAGTTATAAATGTAATGTAATGTTGATAACAAATGAAACACGATAACGGACCAAAACAAAACAATTGAGTTACAAAATGGCGATCGTTAATAACGCACTGTTTGACATCAACGGTTCCATGGTGTAATGGTTAGCACTCTGGACTTTGAATCCAGCGATCCGAGTTCAAATCTCGGTGGAACCTGATTTTTTTCTACATTTTTTTTTCTGATACATAATTTTTGTAGTTAATTTTATCTTTTTAAAGTAATTAATATTGAATTCTAAAAATTTATTACCTAATTAAAATTAATTTTTAATATTTTTCACTTGAAAAATTTAAAATTTCCAAAAATTGACCGAAAATTTGAAGAATTTTAATTAATTTGGAACCGTTGTAAATATTAGGCGTGCTTGTTAGCATTAACAATGAGGCCGCGTGTTCATTAATGCACGTTTTACGCTGATTTACATCCAGATTATGCGCGTCGATAGCCAACCGACTAAACCTTTGGTTGGTTAAGTTGGTAACCGAAGGATTCTTATTGCAGGTGGAAATAAGCGGACTGGAATGAGCGTGAACTATGTACCGAAAGCATGTCGATCGCGTCGCAAGTTTTTTCTTCTCCACCCAAAGAATTTCGCATCGCAATGCACTTTCACGTGGTGTGTTTCGTGTTTCGCATTGCATGTCGCATGCAAATCGACGACACGACACGTTATCTGATAGCGGCGAGTAAATTAACCATTCGGAACATTTTTCTGTGAAAAAATTACTTTTCACATTCAATTGAATAATATCACATTGAAAAATTTAAAAAAAATGAAGAAAAATTAGGTTCCACCGAGATTTGAACTCGGATCGCTGGATTCAAAGTCCAGAGTGCTAACCATTACACCATGGAACCGACTGTATTTCCACCGAATTAGAGACATAACTAAACATAAAACAAAATTTGTTTTGTGTATATTGAATGTTATATAACCCCTAAAAGGATTCGAAGTGTTTTTAATGCAAAATCGGTGAAAATTGGAATGTAATCTATGTTTGTGTCGTTTGCGGATTTTGTATTATAGCCTGCGTCACATACAAATGGCATTTAAAAGCCGCCAAAGTCCGATAATCATTATAAATGCGTCTGTTGCGTCTGTTGTGTGAATGCGCGATGCGGCACGACGGCACGTTTTACGCACCATCGAGCTTTGTAACAAGAATTACAACACACTTCATAAAATACATGATAAACAAATAAAACGTAATAAAAGCAAACAAAAACAAAAGGTAATAAATAATAAATAACAAATTTATTACTAGGTATTATATATTCTATTGTTTTTTAGTGTTTTGTTTTTAGTTTTGTTTCTATGTTGACGCTATGTTTGTTTACATCGACAAATACGGGAATTGAAATGTGGCAACGTTTAATTACGATGAATGACAGTATTGGCAACAATGTTTTGTGTTGCTATGTACGCAGAGTGCGTTCATGCAGATCAGAGCGCCAAACTCTAATGAAATTAATGCGTGTGTCGGCCATTATCACGTTGCGGCAGCAAGCGCAGAAAAACGCCGCCATTACGCGTCGTTGGCTGCTCCACCGACTGTCGAATGTCGGCCGATATTAGTCTCGTATTAATTAAAATTATGACCCGAACGTTCGTCGGCACTCTATTGAATCGCAGCATCAGTGCAATATAAATATAAACGAAACACGCCCGAGCCGACAAATATAATTAAATTATATGGCGATTCTGGGATGGGAGATTCCAAAACAACAACCAACAACTACTAGCCCAACGGCGTAAAAGCATCAGACCATGAACGCTAAATTTAATTTTGTAGTTTGTAATTTTTAATTTTAATTTGTTGTTTTTTAGTTTACTGAATTTGTGAGGCATTTTTAAGTCTAGCGTGAGTTATGTGGGTAGTCTATGTTTACAATTTACATTGTTAACAAATTGTTTCGCGTCTAACAAATAGCAATTAATCATTAATTACGGTTTTCGAGTAGCTAACCTACAAACTACAAATTGACCTTACTTGTTGTTGGTGAAGCGTGTGTGAGTAGCTAATTTGGTAGTTTCGATCCATGATCGCCCAAATCGTGAGTAATCATTAGTAATCGTTAGTTTACTTCGAAAAAATTAATGATTTTGTTGCCGAGAGGCGAAACCATATACAGTTGAAGCTAAGTATTGAATCAACATTTGATTAATTCGTCAGCTTCGTTAATATATTGTTATGTCTGTGGAAGCTAACGAATTTGTTACGAATTTTGGTGGTCCAAGCAGGACTGCAGGATTTAATAAATTATGTCATTCATTTAGATAGTAAAAAGATGGTTAATGATTTACTGAAGATCATTCAATGTCAGTTTAAAGAAAGTCATCACAAGATACCGAAATCTGGAAAATAGACATTTTTAGTTTTTGATGATTTATTTGAGGTTATGGTCTCATTTAACCAAAAATGATACTTCCGTTTTTTACGAAGTCAAGAACTAACTTCTTGTGAACTATTTTCTGCAAAATCTAGGTGTTGTTTGGTTGTTTGTAGGCGGGGCGTCAGGTAAACATGAAAACAATTGGTGCATAACAACAAAAGCTGTAATATTAACAACCTATGAAATAGTAACAAGAAAAACAAATGATCCGATAACAAGATTTTGTCATCGTTTATCACCGAGTTAATTGTTCTTATTGGTGCATTTGTTTTGTGTTTTATTGGGCGTCAACTATGTTCTCCCATCGCGACTGTAATTGGTACGTGAAAACAAAAGCTAAAATCCAAACAACTTGTGAAAATACTACCAAGAAAAACAAATGCACATAACAAACTTTTGTTATTGGTTGTTACCGCTTCAGTAGGAAGGCCGTACTTTTATTCTGGTATTAATTTTAGGGAAGGAACGCCCCTTGAGTTCAGTTTTAGGTTAGTTTCTCATGTTGTGATTGGTAGGGGAGGTAGTTTCATACGCTGTTACCGTTTTGTTTTGTTCTATTGGTGCATTTGTTTTGTTTCTCGCGAGCTGACACCGCCCTTGCCAATCATACTACGAGTTACTAAACTTAAGTAAGTTCAGAAGGCGTTAACAATTTATAAATGCAGTTTTCTCAAGAAATATTTCCAAATTGCGTTTTCTACTCTTTACATGTTTATGACGTAAGTTAAGTAACTTAACTGTAACTGATAGTCAAAGAATACAATAACAAAAATGAAAATGGTTGTAGCTTAAAATATCTAGCTCAAAATAATTTAAAAACCACTTTAACCTTCAATATACCTACATTTAATAATAATAATAAAAATAATAACAGTTGAACTCGGATGAATTTCAAGGCAAAACAAATCGATTCTGATTCAATATCCAATTCAAATCGATCAGAATCGAATCTTTAATCTCCTCAGAAAAAAAACGAAACTAAATCTTAGTTGGGATCGCTCACAGGCATTTGAACGATTTGAACATTTCAACATTTCGTTTCGGAGTCGAGCAATATAATAATAACGATAATAACTTTAATGGAGCCCCTCGTCTTGGGCCTTTGCTTTTGCTCTTGGTTTTCATCTTGGGTCGTAAAAATCATCACGTACTCCCCGTCCTCCGGCGCAAATGCAACGTTCTATTATTCCGCATTCGTGTTGCGTTTCGTTTCGTGTTTTATTCCGGTTTTCTTTCAACAACGCATTCAGCATCTCATCACACATCCACAACACCACCAACTCTCTTCGAATTGACTGACTGACTACCCAGTCAAGCAAAGTAAAGTCAGTCCTGCGCTCGGAATGTTATTGTTTTCATTGTCCTTCGGCGTGGGTCGGCGACGTGTCGATGTTGGGTTCTTGGTGGCGGTACTCTCAGATCTTCAGTCGACTCCACACGCGCGCGCATTGACAATTTGTCGATTTGTTCCTGGCGCGCGCGTAATAAAAGCAATTCGGAATATGTGCGCGCGGGACGCAAATTGCTCCCCAAAGCGACGCCAAAGACGCTAAAATCTTCCATTAAAACCATTACGATGGAGTACCTAATGGATGTATGAAAGAAATTGCAGTTGCAAACGAATTTATTGCTTCGCAGCAAACAGAATTAAAAATTAACGGAAAAAAATGAAAAGAGATAAGAGAAGAAAATTGCAATAACGCACCCAGAACTACACGAAGCCACGAGAGGAAACGTAATTAAAATAATAAGAAATTGATAAATGTGAGCGCGAGTTTTTGATATTTTGATAAATTAAAACGTACCCGAAGGAACGAGGGAAGGTTGCTTCTTGAGGTGTGATTAATGCGAAACGCGCATGCTGTGCGCACTGTACCTACATTGGAAGCTTGGGTGTATAGATTCAGAAACTTGCGCATGCGCACACGTACCACACGAATGTATATGATTAAAATTTATATCAAAATAAAACTGAAAATTTCCAATTATGCGTTCAATATCTTCATAAAATAGGAAAAGAACAAAATATTGTTTGCAACTCCGAAAAATTTAATTTAAATTCGACGCATGCGCAATTAAATTTTATATTTCTTCTCCCAATAGACTAATTATATTAACAAAACATGTTTTTTTTGTTTCAGGTAAGCATCTATCGCAATTACGCGTCAATAACGACATTTTTCATTGTCCCACAAAAAAACGAAAGTAAGTTTTGCTTAAGTCAACTCACAACGTAGACTTAAGTCTTCGACGACGTACTCGTATATTTTTTTGACTAATTGCAAACGCTTAAGTCGCATTTTATGCTTGTTTAAAACAAAGTCAAGTAACTCAAGTTATAAATGGCGAGTTGCGCGCGCATGTAACGAACGCGACGAGCGGAGTGATAATAAATGAAGGAAAACGATTAACAAAGAGCTTTACAAATCGCCGCTCGCTGGGTGATCTCATTAGCCAAGTCTTACAACTCTTCACCAGAATCACCAGAAACGCAGCTTTAAATATAACTTAAACGTTAAGTCAACTTATTGAAGTTAAGTCTATGTTACTTAACCTTTCTTTAATAAATAAAAAAGAACCAAATACATTTTTTTGTCATATATTGTAGTAGTCATTGTAATAATAGTTTACGATTACAAGTGATTATTACAAGAAGTAGAAGATGATGATGACTGAAACTAATATCCGGTGAATTATGAGTCGTGATGACATTGGGCCGCTCGTAAATTTTATTTGAAAAATAATCATAGCTGGTATTTTTTTCTGTGTGTTTGTCGGCTTTCCTCTTTGGGTTTTGTGAATGTTGTGATCGTAACACAGGTGTCGCTCGTAATTTGCTCCCAATTTATGTCATTTTTATACGACACGTTTTCGGGGATTTTTTCCCGTTTGTGTTGTGTTGTTTTTTTTCGAAGACCACCGACGTCGTTCCCATGTTCACGCCATCCCGTACGTCCCATATCTCATAAAATCCTTTTGAAATGCTTTAACGCTTTAAGTATTCATTGTACAGCTACTACATACTACAAGTTTAAAAAAAAACGATGTATTCGTTGATTTACCTGAAAACTTTTGATGGGGAATTGGTTTTTTTGTGGAGTTAACAATTTTAAGAATTTACCGGCGTAAAACTATTTAATGAGCCACAAAATTAAAACTACTTATAACTTTAAAACTTTAGGTTATAAGGATTTTAGGAAATTAAGTAAAGCTACTTAAGGGGATTCTTTACTTTTTTTTCTGTAAATTTTGGAATTTTTGGATTTTTTTCTAGTTTTACTTAAAAGTTTTGTATTTTTTTTTACTTAACTTAGGTCAGTGTAAGTCAAAATAAGTCAGTTTAGTTACTCAAATTTTAAAAATTCAACTTTTTCCATTCAAAATTTCAATAATTTTTTGAACACTTAAAAAAAATTTCGTTTTTTTTGTAATTTATGATTTTTTAGTTTGTAAAATACTTCAAAACTAACGTAAAACCTAATGAAATATAAGTAAAGATCCTCCTTAATTGACTTAAAATCACCTAAATATCAACTAACGTAAACATGGAATACTTAAAAAAATATTTGTAAGTTAACACTATGAAAACGAAAACTTAAAATCTAAAACAAACCAAGCCGAGACAAGTTTATGCCTTCCTTTCGATCTTAAAATTCGATTAAATTCCCAAAGTAATTCAAGGCATTTTAAGTGGACTTATTTATTGCCGAAATTATTTGATCGCCGATCATTTGATGCCTAATTTCGTGGACAACCTAGCCATAACAACAAAAATCAATTAGTTAGAAGCGGATTAGATTTAATTAGCAATTTGTTAATTTAAAAACTCATTAATACATGAATAACTCTCAAAAATTATTAATCGATTTTATTAATTGATGAATAAAATTACTTAAATACTTAAAAACAAATTTTTGAAAATACAAGTTTTATTCTTCATCTTCTTCTTCGCGATTTGGCCATCGTGGACCAGGCAAATAAAAAAAATAAAATCGTAAGTGACTTACCAGACTGCTACTTACTCAATAACACTTTGAACCAATGTTTTAAATCGTTTAAAGCGATTTAAGCGATTTAAACGATTGAACCGCGAGAAGAGTAGTTAAGCCAGTTCGACTCTTCGCGCATGACGTATTGACTGACAGCGCCTCACATGGCAAGCAATAAATTGGACGTTGCCTTTTCCATCGGGATCGCAGCGATCAATCTGGAAAATGCGTTCTTCGCTCTTTGGACTTCTTTTGCGTTCACAACAGCTCACATATTACACACATGCGCTGTGCTTTTTATAGGCTCACTTTTATTTTTATTTATTTTTTTGGTTTTATTTGCTAGTAACTCTAGTTTTCTATCGAGTTATTCCTTTTTTTAAAAGGTATAAACCTTTTAACCACTAACAACATTGCTTCTGCTTACTTTTATTTTGTTTTATTGTTTTCGTTGATGATATTTATTCCGATTTGTTTTTTGTTTTTGTTTACCGTTTTTATTTAATTGAATCTAGTTGCTTTGTAAACAATCAATTGTTTTTTTCTTGGTGTATTACGATACAAATAAAAAAAACAAATTTTGTTTTAACGCAAAAACTGCTAGGATTTTGTAATTTGGTTAACATTTTATTTTTCACCAAAGCTACTAGTGTTGTTTGATTGGATTAAAGTTAATCGTGCGAGTAATTTAATAAATTGTGAGATAAAATTTAAAAAAATCATCGCCTACTCGAAACTGTAGTGTTGGGAACTACTCAAATTTCACGTGGTTTTTTTTACGAGGTAAGAAATTTAATATTTTAAACACGTTTTCTGTATCTTTACGAAATTTCGATTTTTTTTATTAGTTTACATTTACAATGTTTCGTGTTTGTGGTTAATAAAATCAACATTTTAAACGTGTAACTGATTAATTGCAGTCGATTAACTTCGTAAATATCGATCGAAATCAAATATCCATAGCAATAATAAAATTTTAGATTTTAAAGATTTTGTGTTGCAATTAAATTGAAAATATTGTTTATATAAAAGATTTTTATCTGTAAACGCCACCGGAGATAAACAATTTGTTACTCGACAGGATATCGATACAATTTACAAATAGCCGTAAGTGTCTTAAGTCACTTAAGTTTTTTCTAAGTTTTGTATGGTTAAATTTTTAATTTTTTCAAACACGTCCTATAAATCAAAAGTCAAAAGTTGCTCCATTAATTTTTATTTAAAAAAATGTCTTAGTTTTTATTTTTTTCATTCTTTTTACCTGAATATGTAGATTTTTTTGATTTAGTGTTTTAAGGGTTTCGTTTTTTAATTTTGTTTGGTTGAGTAATGTTGCTTCGCTTAGTCGTTGAGTGAATACCAACTTAAAAGTTACTTAAGTTGAGTTACTTCAATTTTATTAAACTCGCCGGTGTGGAATTTTAATTTTCCGTGGCGAATCCATCCGAAGTGGCTCGGACGAAGTTAGTGTAGTAGCGTGGTAGCTGGCCATGGTTGTGATTGTTGACGCAACGACTTTACGCGACTTAAGTTAATGCAACTACTACATCTATATAAGTAGATGAGTGTTGGTGGTTTAGTACCTAACTAATTTTTTTCGTAATTTTTTGTTTTCGTTTGGCGTTCAACCGAATAAATGAACAGAATCAGCATCGCAGCATCACTTTCCGATCGTAATCGTAAATTTTAATTAAAAAAATGTTTCAACTTAAGGTTTAAGTTGACTTTTTACGACTTATTTTGATTTTTTGGGATTTTAATAGTCGGTAAATTTTTTTTTTTGTGAAAAATTAAAAATTAATTTTAACATCTTGTTAATCTTTTAATTTTTTTGATCAGGTTATAAAGTTACCAAAAATATTAATATGTTCATAAAAATTTGTTTTTGTCTTAAGATTCTTAAGTCACTTAATACAAAAAATAAAAAAATAATAAACAAAAATTGGTAGATAAAATTTTTTTGATTTTATGAAAATTTTAGTAACTTTAAAATAAAAATTACTTAAGTTTGGTTATGTAAAAGTAAATCAAGTAAATCTTAGGGTAATTTCCTCGAAAAGAATTTAAACCTTTGGCTAATAAAGAAAAAATTGAGTGAAAACCGAACACTGACTTTGTAAACATGCGTAGTGGGAATGGGAAGGTGCGCGAACGCAGGTAAGCTAAAGAATCGACTGAGTCACTTGCGCCGCTTGATCGTCGTCGGTCAGTCAGTCGGCTTGCGCGGTACGCGCGGCGTGTGGACCTTTCCGCGTATAAAGCATCAGAAACTAAGATATCGATTGTGATCGTCGGTTGGTCACAGTCTAGAACCCAATATCGAAATCGGTAACAATTATCTCTCCGACAGAGGACAATTCACGGTTATAAGTTACAAACAACATCGAGTGACTTAAGTGACTTCAGTAACTTAAAAGCAGGTGTTGTGCTAAGTAAAGTTTCGTACAGGTGCATCGAATTCTAACCAAAAATTTAAAAAAATAATAAAACAAGTGCTTTATATCTTAAATCATAGACTTAGACACGATATTTTTATAATTTTTGTCGTACTTTCACTTAAGTGAAGTGGTGACTTAAGTCTAAAGTTAGCATCAGTTAAGTCAATAACTTACCTTTGCAAATTTGGAATTGAATTCCTCTATTTGATTCAGACGCGCACATTCTGCATCGATTGTTTCTGTTACGCAACAACGTGTCTTGCCTTTTGTACAAAATGAACACGAGTTGGTCGAACAAAAGTCCGTTAAAGGAACATGTTTAACCTATAACTTTTGTTTTATTTATTTTATGAGTTTTATTTGCAAGACCATAATACTGACATCAATTGCTTTAATAGCAACACTTGTGTGGTTAAATATTTTGTTTTTTTGCACAACCACAACATTTAAAAAATGATTACCGCCAACGTAAATTCCAATTCGATAAACATGTCTACAACGACAAGTACGGCAACCCCGGGTGCATTTCGGCGTGATACTAACGCGAGTTCTGCGAATGTGTTAATGTGCAAACAATGGTGGAAAGTGTGTTGGATGTATGGCGATCAGGAAAAATACTATCGACAGTTATATGGAAAACGTGCAGCTTTGCGTAGTAAGACGTCGGCTTTGGATAGTGGTTTCAATACGTCTTCGTCGAATGATGGATCGGGCTCTGAGCCGAGGTCTTTGATCAATGGCCCTAAGCCTTTTTATGAAAATTTTCCAAGTCCTGCTAAACTTAATTCGGGTGCACCTAGAACGTTTAAACATGTTCCTTCGACGTCGAATCTGTACAGTGCCAATTTTCAATCGGCGTCGTTTTTCACGCCGATTAAAAATACGGAAGTGTCTGAGTCTGCGTCTCCGGTTGTGCCGCCTGTTGTGCAGTTTCGCAGTGCCAACAACAGCGTTGGTTCGATTTCGCCGCGCAACATGGCCGACGTGGATGTGGACGATGTCGGCCATCATTCTTTACCCGTCACTTTACAAATGTTGGATTTACAACGTGTTCATCTGCATCAACGTGGGTTGGGAATGGATCACAATGATGAGTGAGTTTTAATCAAAATATAAACAAACAAACAAAATTTGATTTGAATTGTTTACATGTTACTTAAGATTTTCATCTTAACTTAAGTCATTTAATTACTTAAGTCAAGGTAAAATCTTATTAGTGGAGGGGAGAAAAACCTAAAATAAAAATTTAACCTCAAAAAGTTATTGGTTATGTGGTATAGGAATCTGCATTTTTTTATTGTATTTTTTTGCATTTCGTAAACTACTCTACCATAAATACTCTCATAGTGGAGGTCGTAAGTCGGGTTTCGTGGTCATCATAATTCATCAGAACCATCAGGTCCATCAGGCCCATCAGAATCATCAACGACCGGCCGAGTCATTGTGAACCACACACAACCACAAGTTATGTGTATGTTGCTTTTTTTTTCGTCTTACAATAAAAACTTTGGAGGTGAAGTTATGTACCTATGAAGAATGAATATGAGTTTGAAGCATTCACTGCTAGAATAACTTCTTGCAACGTAGAGCGCGTTCTTCGTTTGTTGTTTGCCTACTTGATTGATTGACGTAATCTGAAGCGATGCTAAAGTTAATGTTAAAAGTTTGACTAAACTTCAACTTAAACTCTGGCTTAAGACAAGACCAAAAAGTGTATACGTAAATTTTTTAGGTCGTTCTTAATAGGATCGATAATGTGTTTAGAAATGCTACTCAACAGATGGCGTTACTTTAAGTTTTTTGTTTCTGGCGTTTCAAGTCGATACTTTAATAAGATGAGTTAAACGGCATTGTTATTTTCATGTTTTATTTTTTTATAATTAACGGACTTAAGTTACTTAACTAACGTTACTTAGAATTAAAGTTTAGCACAAAAAAAAATTATGACTTAGAAATGGATTTAACTTAAGTAAAAACACCGTTTTTAATTAAAATATGCAATGTTACTTATGAGTAGGTAAGAAATTTAACTATGAACATGTTATTTAAGTTACAATTAACTTAAGTAGCATTTCTTTCATTTGATGGAAAAAATCGATTAGTTTTTTAAAAATAGTTTCAAAGTACAGATTTTACTTAAGTCACTGGAATTTGCAGTTATTTAATCTAGTAAACAGGTAATGAGTATTATTAGTCGATAGGTGGCGTTACTGTACTTTGAAGAACATTTATCGTCTCATTTAAATATTTTTGTAATCTGTATGTATAAAGGCTATGCAAATGTTAATTAATGTATAAATATTTTGATTTGCATACATAATTAAGCCCGCGGAGGAACACACCGTGTGTGTGCGTGTATATGTGATCTGTAAATGATTAAGACAACACCTTGAAATGAATTTCTTCTTATTATCATTCTTAGCAAGAATAAAGTGTTTCCGATCGGAATGAGGCCGCCGCATTCGTTGATTCGCATTCACCTCGAGGGTTTTGTAAATTTTTGCCCGACTAATTGAGGAAATGGTTACTTTGTTTTTCTATATAATTTCCACTCGGCAATGGCATCTAGTGCAAAAAAGCCAGCGTCTAATTGGAGACCGTTGGAGAAACTTCAAACTTTTGCAAAGCGCGCTTGCGCAAGTGCAGCAGCTTCTGCACTTCGGTGCACTTTGGTAGAAAATGCGTAATTATGAAAATTACAGCTTAATATTATAATTTTCTCTCTTGTGTACTGTGTATCTGGAGTATATCTCGAGTCAGGTAAGATGTTAAGATGTGGCTCAGAGGCAGCCAAGATGCCAGTTTCTTCACTCTCATTTTTTATTTGTGTTAAAGTTTATTCTGTTTCAAGCTAAACTCAAGTAAACTGAAGTTTGTTTTATTCAAGTTTTATAATTTTCACAGTTTACTTTGCTTTAATGCAAATATTTATATTTAGTCTAAAATTTAAAGTTAAAAAATTAATTAAAAACTTAATTTATTAACTTAAGCTGGAAATTATTTTAAAAAGAATTTTCGTGAATTGAAAAAAAATATTTTTTTTAACTTATAATATCATTTTTATGGATCTGTTCCTTAGAAGGCCAAAAAGTGACTATGAAGTTAAAAAAGTTGAATAATTGTTATGTATGTTTTTATAACTAAATACTAGGCATTCATATTTTTATTATTTGTAAAAGTTCCTAGTAAGGCCCATATACCTTAGCAAGGTATATCAGTCAAAAGAAACAGATTTTTTTAATATGTGGCCTTTCAAGAATCATGCCCAAAGTTGGAATACCAACATTTCATTATATATTTTAATTCAAATTAAACTCAAGTTCCAATTACAAAAATCAATAAAAATTTACTAAAATAAAAATTAAATTAAAACTGACTTTACATAGCATTTATAAGCTAAAGCTTATTAAGTTGAAGAAAAAAATTGAAACTGCAAAAGTAATTTTTATTTATACGAAATTATCTTTTACCGAAAACTATTATTAAGGCAAGAATGTTGTTATCGCGATGATCGTTTTTCTAGCAACGACCGCATCGTCGAGATCCGAAACGATAATATCCAAGAGTCATTATCAATTAATAATTTGTCCCGAAAGCCTTCCAGGCTCTCGTCGCTGATGACGACGAAGGGAATAAAAATTAAGCGCTGCTAAAAATAGTACGGCTGCGTAATTGAATTAAAAATCCAATTAGTATGCCGTAGGCGCGCGCGCCTGCGCATGTTGAGACGTTGCACGCTGGACGAAGAGCTAATTGGACTCAGGTGTACGAAGACGTACAGCAAGTACGCGTACAACGTGCAAGGATACTGTAGGCTCACATACTTCTTCCTCAATTTTTCTAACTGCACAAGACGTGCATTTGCATTCATTTTATTAGCTCGCAATTCATTCCGAATGAAATTCTTTACCATACTTGCGCTCATAAAATGTAATTGACATGTCGTCATTAAAATATGTATTCAATAACATTTATAAAACACTTGAATTCACATTTTAGTTATTACAAGATATTAACAGAGTGTTTAAATATTTTCAATTAAAATTAAGTTAGGTTAGGTTCTGTTGGGTTATGTTTGGTTAGGTTATGCTTGGTTATGTTTAGTTAGGTTATGTTGGGATGAATTGGCAACACTGTAATAGTATGACCCATGTTCCAATGTAGTGTGGTTGTTAATCAGTAGGTTCACAGCATCTGCATTGACGGTTTATGCGATCGTAAAGTTTACAAGCAGGGCACACATGATCAATGATTAGCCATCTTATGATCGGGGCGGCCATTACGCGCCTATCCATTCGGGATTAATCGTTTTATACCAGCGCATCTTTTTTCCAACACTCTCACTCTCTGCTTCATCTACAGTCTACATCAACTGCATCAACATTTCTTGTCAACTCGAAGGTCGTCCATCGCGCAAAATATTTTAACCACATAGTCCATGGGGTTTGTGACTGGACACTCGGTGCTAAACTAATGGTTTATGACTTTGTCGAACAATGCGCATTCCCCTCGACGACGTTGGGGCCTCGTTGCCGCAAATGAGCGATCGATCAATCGAGACGGCTTTTTTGATTAATTGCCTTGCGCGTGCGCGCGCGCTTATGCCTGGAACCATTGCTAAACGCTTGCTGCGCACGCCACAGAGCCTCCATTTTTATTGGTTAGATAGCAGATATCGTTATGGAATTATGGTACGTTACGATAGTGATCAAATTAAAATGCGGACAATATGCGGGTTTTGATCGATTGATTGATTGATTAAATTTTTCAAAATCATTGAGGTTAAATTTAAAAACAATTTATGAGTCAGTTAATTTAAGTCATTTTGTTTCAAGTAAACTTAAGTAAAATTATTATTATGGCATTTTGTTGATGATTTTAAAGATTTAGTGCAAATGTTCTAAAATCTAGATTAGACTTAAGTCACGTTGCAAACAAGACTTAAGTTATTCTTGCAATTTCCAATAATTTTATGACTTTATTTAACTTCCTTGTTTCACGTTATCTGAAGATATTTTCTTCAATTTGTTTTCCTATTCATCTTTTCAATTTTATTACCAACAATATTTTGTTATTTGGTTTGCTTCGTTCGTAGTATGTATCGTTTCCTTTGATCAGGACGAAGGCTCATGCGCATGCGCACTAAAGTTAAGCCTAACTCCAACTCCAGTTCCCATTACTAAACCAAACTATACTCCAGGTAGGAATAGATACAGATACAGATACTGATACAGATCCGGAACATCCATTATTACCGGGTAACCGTACTCGGCACGCTTGGCAATGCGCAAGTTCAACTTTATTCCTCTTTGTTGAGTCATGAGCGCCGCGTGGTTTTTTTTTTCATTGTTGTTGTTTAGTTTGCTGGTTGTGGTCTTACGTCGGTAGCGAGGCTTTAGTGCCGTTTCGAGCCGCATAAACAATCGATATTCGCATCGGTTCGCTATGAAATATTCTAGAATCTGCGCGCGGCGATAAAGTGTGCGGCGGCTGCGCGCGCGGTTCCGCACCGGCGAATACACTTTGTGTACACTTTGCCGCCTGAGTCACTGACTCACTGGCGCAAACCGTAGCGACAAAGCGCACTACGCATGCGCAGTAGGTGTAAGCCTAAGGTGCATCAAATATTTTGCGAGATGTACGATTGCTACCTGACTTGTTCGTACGTTGTGAATGTTTGACGTTGGTCGACGGTCATGACGGAAGTTATTTTACCAAAGATTAGGTTATGATTAAATGTTTCGAGTGAATGTTACTTAAAAATGGCGTGTGTGTGTTGTAATGGTAAATGTTGGATGAATGCAAATGAGAAAATTAAATATTCGTTAATATTCGTGGCCTGGTAGTTAATGTCCGATTCAATTAGGTTCGAAGCGTTTGGCGTTTACAACGGTGCGCAGCATTCAAAATCGATTATTAGTCTAATTAAAATTGTTGTTGATTTTATTCGTTAATAGCTTTTACCACACTTGGCGCTGCGTGATGAGCGCACATGCGCGTTTCGCTTCATTTGCATCTTGCGGTTGGTTTGTTGGTTTCAAATCGGTTCTAAACGTTAGATAATTATAATTTGAGATTCATGAGTTTGATAAAAATTTTAACATTCTTTTACTCTATAACAAACTTCCGACTTTTGTATATATTATTCATTTAAACATAATTAAACATACTATAAATCATTGCTTCTGGTATTTATAACAAAATAATAAACAACAAGTTTTTGTATTTTTAATTTTTTTTATTGAGGTTAAGTTCTGGTTTTATGTTGTAATGAAAATTTTAGGTAAATTAAGAAATAACAAATAAAATAAATTGCACTTAACTTGAGCCAATTTGACTTAAATTCAGTAAAATAATATTTTTAGTTTCCTGCGTAAACATTAAAATAAAATTAATACAAACTTTAATTAACGTTAACTATTAACTGTAAACCAATGTCTTAATTTCAAAATCTTAAACAAAATCTTAATTTTCTTGTTTTTTATGCTTAAACGTTAGTAGTTTTTTATTATTTAAGTAATAATTATAAGATACAGATAAAATTTGCAATAATTATTTAATTACTTAATTTAAGTAAGAAGTATAAATAGGAAAATTAAAGAAAATTATGTTTAGAAATACTTTGTTACTTAATTTAAGTAATGTACCTTAAAATAACTAAAAAAAATGTTTATTTCATATTTATTTTTATTTGTAATGTCAATATCAACAAGATTAGTAATGAATTAAAGTCAAATACCTTAAACTGACTGATGTTAACTCTTAAGTAATAACTTAAGTCATAAAAATGAATAGTACTTGTATCAAACAAAGGCAATGAATTGAGGTTATGTATAAAATCCGTGGAAACTATCCAAGTGAATCCAAGTGTCAAAGCGTTTGATGTGATACGCCATCTGACACTTGTTTTATGACTTGATGACGATGATGAATAGCGCCCATGGTCCATTTATATGTAAATGCGTGTTCGCCGCGCGCCATTATTACGTATTATCCGGAGCGATCAGATTAGCCGCGTGTTACATCGTCCCGCGAGATGCCGCACATTCCGATGCGAACCAATAAAATCATCATTCATCAAAGTTGTAAACTCACACACAACGCATGTGAAACAAGGAAAAAACCTGCCGACTTGCAAAGATTCTTCCTTTAAGCGACGTCGTCTTGTATCTATACGCATCAATCTCGACGAGACGACAAGATGTCTTCGTGATTGATTGTTCGACGCTGCTCTCGATTTAAGGAGAGCTTAACTTTTCTTTATCGACAATACTTATCACAAAAAAAACAATGTAGGTAGTAATAAAAATTACGTGAAAAAAAAACAAAACAAAAACAAATGCAAGGGTTGCTGTGTTAAATCCAAGTGTTTATTATACAATAAAATTTGCAGTTTGCAAACAGTTGAATGTCAAGATTAAAACACCTTGTTACTAGGTTGGTTGTTATCTTTTGTTTTTTTTAAGAGTGTAGCTTATACCTGACAGCAACTGAACTAGTTTTACTAATGCATTTTCTCGGTTGTCGAAACAAACGACGATCGTCACTGATGCTTGTTTAATGTCTGATGTCGATGATAATATGTAATTTGTTTCCTTTTTTTGTTGCAGGTAAGTTGAAGATATTCATTCTACTACAGTCGATGATCATGCTAATTGTTTATACCTGGGGGAACCGTCTGGCGCCCTTGAACAACAAAAAGCGTCGATAACGACATCTACGCAATTTGTGAGAAGTAAAAATAATTTTAATGTGTTTTTTGTTTCAACATTCACTCATTCACAAACAAAAACAAAACACAAACCATTAATGTTTTTGTGTTTCACCAGTTTTGCAATTTTGTTTTTTTTGCTGCTACGTTAGCAAACTTTTATTAAATCGAATGTTTTTAAGGTTAATGACTAACGGTCACACAGCATAACCTCGCAAATTGGTTTTAAAGTATTTAACCTACAAATATTTATTACTAAAAATTTACTATTGGTAACGTTTAGTATTTTACTTCGCGTTTTACCGTTTTTTTATCAGAATCGGTTTGTCTTCTTTGCTATTCTTGGTAAACGTAATGATTGTAATGAACTTTTTTGTGATTGTTGGCCATCTTAATTTGGTGCCCCTAGCTTTTATTCCGCTTAGCTGATTTTAAGTACGATCGTTTCGAATTCGAATGACTTCTCATCATTGTTTGTCATCGTGCCATCCCCCAGCACGAAATTTTAGCTGCGTTTTGAAGGAATTTTGTGGTTTACTCAAAGCGGGCTTGCTTCTTTTGTTACGGGGGGGTGTAGCTAGCGTCTTGGGAGGGTTAATTTGTTCCACTTTCCAAGCATACTCTTTGCTTGCACGAGATCACGAAGCCAAAGCAAAAAGTGCTTGTTTTAACTGTGTGCACACACCGTTTAAGTTAACCGCTGCTAAGAGCAGAGGGTTTCTTACGTTAGTAAAGTCACAAGAGTCACTAGGGTGGGAACCGCGTTCTCACCCCTCAAGCAATGCAAGCTTCCGCCGATTAAATCGTCCATCGCAGTGAGAGGAAGCGACCCTTATAATTGCTTTCTTTGCTTGGTTTCTTAAAACCAACGCTTCTACTGCCCCTTGTGCAC
>JARJDS010016571.1:0-31144 GCA_030264155.1 Atheta pasadenae | reverse complement strand
TCAAAAAGTTGTCAGCATGTGCCGACCGACCCGCGCATTAAAATAGAAAGAGCGTCTCGTTTAACAAGTGGTGCAGTCGTAAAAAGTGCAAGTAATGGAAACTACGTCTAGTTTTGTAGCGACAATGAGGACGTATGAGTACCAACGACTGTAATAACCCGAGAGGTGAGCAAACTTGCATCACATCACCATCATCATCAACATCAACTCATCGATTGGAACGGAAAGAGGTTTCTCGCTACTTTACTTTACGCGCAAAACTCACCAACTCACAAACCAGGCACTTTTTTCGTATTCTCGCAGGTGGCCGTTTCGCGGCTTCAAAACCATCTACCGTTAATAATAATTAAAATCGGCCGAGTGTGCGTGGTCCATAGCACTCACTGGTTGTCTGCGCCGTAGATAAATACGAGCACGCCGAAGATGAACCTAAACGTCTCAGCGACGATGTTAAAAGAATCTCATTTGAGTTTCTTACCGTTCTGGGCTTAAATCTTCCTCCGACAGAGACGTCAGTAATCTAATACCGACTTGCACGGACAGATTTACGAAAAAAGAGCAAATTAAACGCGCGAACTTTAATTGAGTCCTTTTTGTAATCAAAGAGCAATTAATAAAAGTGAAGAAACGCAAGACGCGCAAGAAATGGAAGCAAATGCTAAATCTCGAAATAAAGACGCGAAAAAAATTAAAGACATCTTTATGAATGCATGCGACGAATGAAACATTGAATGGAGATCTACCGCGCCGGAAGTGAAAAAGTTTCCGAGACGCTTGCCCGCCATTCCGCCGTCCGGTTTGCTATATCTTGATTCAGACAGTAAGTACTCAATTTCAAGCTCACCGTTTTCATTTAACTTTTCAATTACAACCTGCATTCACAAAAAATTACAAAAACACTAAAAATACAAGCAATCCAAAAGCTCGCAATGTACCTTCGTTATTTTCTGAAGAAAACGCAACCGGAAGCATCAAAATAATGCCACAAATACGAAATTGTAATGTTTAGTTATGTTAAGTTCATAAAAGGCAAATGAACTTAAAGTTAATAAGTTTGCAAGTATCGAGTGAAACTTATCAGTCCGTAACCAATTGATTAGGTTCGTATTGCAGGTGTCCTCTTCCTCATTGCAAAAGCTTACAATTAAGAATCAGGAGCGTAGCTCAAAACTGCAACACATATTACCGATTGAAATCATAATTAAATAAAGTATTTAGATGATGTTAACAAGCTTAAATAAATATACATAACATCAAGGTGTTTGAGAGGAAAAGAAACTGATATGCATGTTCAGCTGGTACACTTGCACAAATATTGAACTAAAAGGAAGCACTGTGTGGCCCCAGCGTGCGTTCAATGCAAGATTAATAAAGTTACTTTAATTGTAAACTTATACAATGTTGTAATTGACAAACTTTTCGTAATCTTTCGATATAAACTGTAAATAGTGGAAAGGTTTATTTATTTCCGTGTATGGACACCTGTTTTGTTATCAAAGTTTCCTGTGTTTGAAAAAAGATTTTCCGACAAAAAACTTTAACGCCTTGAAGTCGGCGACAAAAACTTTAATTTTCATAAACTTTAGTAAATGTGACACTCTCCGTTAAAGATTAACATTGGTCGGAAGTCAATTCGTTTTGCAATAAAATTTTACACAAGCAATTGCCATTCGCTTATCTGGAAGGTTATATAGAAGTCTACAAGTTCAGTTATTCTATAACGAGTTAAACAAATCAAAACAGTAGCGGTATACACAGGTCCTTACAAATTAGCTTCTTGACCAGTAAGCATTTTAAATATTTAATTTGAAACCTCCAGTTAATCGGGTTTGGTATCCCTGTTAGAAGATGGAAGTCAAAATGTCATTAATAATCAATTTCATCAACATTATTCGACATTTACGCATTAACGATGTTGATATTTCATCCCATTGCGCGTTTTCAATTAGACTCGTTTCGCCGGATTTCAATTTAATTCAACAATAATTGCGCTTACCCAATTTGGGCTCGGGCTCTGGCTTTGGCAGAGAGTCTGAGGCTCGGGTCACGCAATTACCTTATCTTCGGTAATAAAACAATATTACCAGTGTTGCGCCGTGTTGAGCCGAGCCCAAGACGGTGAGTAAGTCGCAAGTCCTTCAAACAGAAGGAGATGTAGGCATCAGACATGAACTATATCTATGTATACTTGCCAGCAGTAGCAGTAGCAGTAACAGCAATATCTTTGTAATAAAAATTTGGTTTAACCTGAAGTTGAAGCATCGTTTTGTTTAATTAATTTGATTTTTAGTTTAATTTAATGCTTGGTACATCGATAGACTAGCCAAGAACTAACTGGAAATTACGTTGTACCAACGCAAACATTTCATATACCCAATATAATTACCAAGTAAACATAATTCTGTTTAATTCCTCGAATACTCAATTCGGGATTGGCGAAATCTAAATTACTTACATGTTCTGGTACTAGCAGGATCTTAATATTACATTCCTATAAATCGAAACTTAGTTGCGTAATATGGAATTTGTTAATAATGTTCACATTGGTCCATATCTGAAATGCCAATTCCTGGACTCTGATTGGTTATTGTCGAAAGAATAAAATTTCAATCTACATTTCTTGGTTTGAAATTGAATGTTTGGTTTTGCAACGTTGTAAGAATATGTCAAAACGTCAACAAATTGCATGTTATCTCATCATGTTGTGTAGTCCTTTGTGGATGATGATACACGTTGAAGAGTTATCCCTCGCGAGCTTTAATTAATGATTAAGGAAGCTCGCGTTGAGTACACCAAACAAAAGATACGCAACATCCCGTAAATGCATTAGCTCGTACTTTAGTACTTAGTGAAACAATTTTCTAATTGCCACTTATCGGTAGCGCATACCTGCGCCGCGGATGGATGGCAGGAGCGCGAACTCGCTCAACTTTGAGTTCGTGCAAAGCACGCACTCACTCGTAAGTGAGTATAGTACATTGAACATCCAACAAAAGCTCACGACTGAAGTCTCGGTAAGATGGTCCAGTCCTGTGTGTCTCTCCACAAGAGTCTCTGTAGAGTTTGCAGGAGTTGAGTTGACTTGGACTTGAAGTAAGGTTTCGATCAACGTGTGCCGTTTTTAGCGACAAAAAAGCTCGCTGATAATGAAGCTACATATTAGGAATGTGTAGCTGCTCTGCACGCGCGGATGGACCAGAGAGTAAGAGTAAGAGTGAGCCGTAACGAGTGCGATTCTGAACTGGAGTGCGCTCTGGATCGCGGAATGAAGAAGATGAGGCGGAAGTTCACGCATCGCTGTGTTGTTCGGCTGTTCGACTGGACGTTTAATTACTTGTCGTTTGTGCCAGTATGATTGAGTTTACAGTTCGCGCTTTGTGCTGGTCGTCGACCGATGGAAATCTGACGAATCTAGTTAAGGAGCACCACATCGCATCGCATGCACTTTTAATTCCGTGTTATTTAACGTACGCACGCTCTGACACGACAAATATTTGAACGATGTGACTCTGGTGCTGTGGATGTGACCCCTTGACACTGGGCGGACACTTAAATAATTGTACGTCGAATTGTGCATAATTAATAAATGCTCAACAACCCACGATTCAGATTCATCGTACGATTTAATATAAAATTTAAATTCGTCACTCAACGTCGTTATTTTCTTTAGAAAGAAAATCTGTCTGTCCTTAAGAAAATCGAAATAATTTATTTATTCAATTCCTTACCAAATGCAATGTGAATGTAAATTCGGGACTTTTTAAATTTTCTTTAAAAAAAACACAAAGCAAAAAAAAGTGTCGAAACGGTTTCATCGTCGTCGTTTGTCCCTTGCTGCTTATCTTGCCAAAATCTGCGCTTGCAGATATAAAAAATCAAAAGGCTTAAAAAGCATGAAAAGCTCAAAGTCGCGAGGGATCGCATTATGCGTGAAACAAAGATGCGCCGCGACGCCACTGAAAAGAAAAAAAAGGAGCTAATAAGAAATGGATTAAGTGCCGAGGCACGGCGCAACGTCGGCCCGGCGTGGGCTGAGCGAATTAATGCCAGATATGCAAATCTCCGACTCCGACGCTTCGTGGGACACGACCGACGCCAAAACAACGCCGGGCGCCTATGGCGATGACGATGCCAAAACCGGAAAGTCTTTTTCCCGCCGCGCCTAATAAAACGCGTATAAAAATTAAGATAAGATAAAAAATCAACAAAAATTTTGATTGATAAACACAATATTAATTGTCATGATAATGAGGTAACGTACAGCGGTTTTCAAGGTGTGATTGCATTCATGCATGATGCAGTGATGCAGTTTTGTTAGTCGCGTACTGTTCGACGACGTGTTAAAGTTCAACGCACTTGCACATTGCATATTTTAAGTTTTCCATCGTTAGGCGCCTCCACCAAAAATACAATTCGTACGGAACTCAACGACGGCGCTCAGCACAATGCGTGATCAGCTGTTTTTTCTAACATTAACAAAACTAAATTAAAAGAAAAACATTACGTTGATAGAATGTTTATGAAGCAAGCGCATATAAAAAACTCAAGTGTGTTTACAAATTTTTTGTTTAAGTAACTTGATAATTAACGCTTGGATGTTATTTTAAAACCTGATTTTGTATTGCATACCACAACACAATATCGATCACCACTATTTTCAGTTGGTATTATAAATATATATAAATAAATATAAATTCAAAGGAAGTCGTTGTTCTCGTTCTTATTCTTAGTAGTTTGAATCGTTTTGAATGAAACGCGTCTCGCGGCGTTTGTAAACACGCGTACCACCCGTGTTTCGGTCCTCGGTTTGAAACACGAAGGCGATCGTATTATATATGCGAAGCAAATGAATTCAACAAAACATCATCGTCGTCGAAGAGAGGAAGAGACGCGCGCGGTTGACGATGGTCGCGCCCGGTCGGGGATCGGCATCGCGCTTATGTAATGTTGGCGCGCGAGACGAGGAAAAACTGGTTCTTCACCGACCAGGAGCGAACGCGAATGTTTTCACGCACTTTATGCTCAATAATGTTTCGTGCTCAAGGCGTAATCAACTACAAAATTCACCACTACCTTAAATATAAAGCATTTCAATTAAACCTGCAAAAATCAACAATTGTTACAAAAAATTACATAATTAGGTTTTTAAATATTTACTTTGTTTAATGTTGGCACAAAGTTTCGAATGCAGGTTGAGTTAAAATTCAAATTTCAACTCAACGTGGAAGTTGGAGCACTGCAGAGAGCGTAAATAGTTTTTTTCCTGTTTAATAATGTCGAACACGAACATGAAGTAAATAAATAAAAGTAAATAAACAAACGCCTAAATAAATAGAATATTTACACAACATTTGCATCATTTAGCATGTTGTTGCTCAACTTTTTGATGAAAATTCGGTTGCCGCAAGTTTCATCCATCCGCTATTCATAGGTGAAGCGATAGGTTCGATGGATTTCCCAACTCGGTTCCTGTTTCTGTCACTGTTTGCTATCATTGCAGGTCGACAATCGAGTTTAATCCTAAACAAATATCCAATACTCGCGACACACAACAGCGACGCAAAACAACGAATCTGATGCTTCGATCCTTGAATTGCTGTAGTTTGATCAGATTTTTGCGTTTTTTTTGTTGTTGTTGCTGTTGATTTTGTTCGTAAAGTTTAATGTTTGATGTTCATGTTGAGGTTGATGAGAGCCGCCGATAAAGCAGGCCGGGACAAGTGCAATTTGCTTAAAAAACACAAAAGTTGCACCCGTCACGTCCTAATCTATTCGACAGTAAAGTAAAATAATTCAGATTAACTCCTGCAGTTTTGTAAATGTGACCACGCATGACACACGCACTCCCGAAACTGACTTGAAAAATTCAACTCTTAACTCGTCGACCTGAAGAAGTAAACGAAGTCGCGATGTCGTAACTTGTAAATCGTAATTGGTGGACTCGCGTTCATCTCGTGCCACTGGCCACCAGCACACACCATTCTTCCGATCTTTTCGGCCGTGTGGTAACGGTATTCAGAAAAATTCTGTTAACCGGATATATGGCGATGTGTGAATTAATGTCTCGTACGCAAATCTGTGCGATGAATAAATGATTAACTTTGGTTTCCTTGGGCACGCGCTGGTCGAACATTGCACATCACATCAAAAACTTTTGGTATTGAATTCGGCACAAAATGTAACCAATACTCAAGAAAGTTGGAACTGGAAGGTTTTGGTTCGTAAACAAAGAGTTAGTAGTGCTTGTAACTCGACCACAAAATGCGTACTCGCGTTTGGTGTGCTTTCAACAAACAGATCTGAAAATTAAATCCGACACTGAATGTTAATTACGAAGCGTTTAGTCGTCGGGTGCGTTTAAAACTTTATCAAGATCACTTCACGCTCGTTTCATAACGTTTATCGCGCGTTTTTTTATTCATTTGCTCGCACGTCCAGCGATAAACATAATCGTTTAATTGTCGTGTAAGTCTTTTCTTGCTGAGCTCTCGGTGGAATGAGCAGTGAGCTGATTAATGGATGACGATGAGATGATGAATGAAGAAGCCGTATATAGGCCGGGACTAGTGCAATATTAGTAAAATATAAATATTGTCACGCATCACGGACTATACAAAGCTTCAAATACGGCGGGGTGCATCTGCGGTTCAATTATTTTAATTGTTACAGGCACACCTTGTTTCGAGGTAGGTGAATTTTATTTACCAATTGCTACGCCTCGCGTTGCCGGCGTGCGCAACACGTGTCATTGTGTACGGTAGCCCACAATTTTCTAATTTTAAGCAGTCGCTACAAAGAGAACGTGATTAATTGATGAGTCAAGCTTGTGGACCGACTCGTGGACTTTTAACTAAATTGAACTTCGGCACGAACGAGGAAATGCGAGCTTGATAGCGACTATCGGAGCGAGCTGGAACAGCAAGTTTGCGCTTTGTTTGCGAAACGGGTAATATTTCGATCGAAAACGATGTGCTCTTAAGTCGATACGCAGCGCGTTTTCTTCGCGTAATGAAGTTGAAAAGTGCTGGTTGGTAACCGGCCGGCTGGCTATAGTATTGTGAAGTGTGTAGTTGTAGTAAGAGTGATTCAGAAATTGCCGTTACTACGGGGTCAACACGACGAGCTCGCGAAGGCAACGCGAAAGAGCGAACCGAATGTATGAAGCCAACCACAGCACCAGTACCACCAGCTGGTCACTGCACTATCGGTCGGCGTTTTGTTTTTAAAGGCGCGCGCGCGTGAGGAGTCTGAAGAGCAGGAACACTGCAGGAACTACAACCAGCAGGCTGCCGCCGAGCCGAGGCTGCAAATGCAACCGAACACCTATGGACGTTCACCAAAACGAATCGAAACGAAACCATCTGAAGTGAAGTAAAGCTCAGCGCAGCCAGCGCTAAACTGTCGGTTCGCAGGTCCGCAGGTTTGCTGAACAATGGCAATTGCAATTCCAATCCAATGTGACGTGAATGCGCGGATTCAGAAATGACTGTTGTTGCATGCAAAAATTATGAAAATTCCAAAAAGCATGAATATTAAGTGTAAAAATTACTTAAAGCAAATTGACTTGATAAAATGATTTAAAGCGTGTGATTCGTTACAAAACAAGTGGTGTGTCTTCAGAGTGTTGGCTTCGGTTGAGGTTGCAGTTGACTGAAACTTGGTGTCTTCAGGTTTCAATTCGTTTTGATGCACGTCAAGAAAACCAATGTTGCGGTAAGCACAAGTCGGCGGATTTGTTTGACAAGAAAGAGAGCCAGAACCAGGGCCCACCTCCAAAGATCTTCTGGCGACCAAAACCATTTCGTTTACTTTTACCTTTAGCTCGGCCTGGCTCTGGTCACCAGAGTGAAGTAAAGTGGAGTGGCATTGTTCCTTGTAATCCTTGTGTTCGTTACGGATAATTAAACGCCCGAACGAGCAGTTACCGACACGGAGACGCGCCCGATGCCCACCGGCCGGTCCTTCTTGTATACCCTGACGAAATTTGCGGTTTTTCGGCTAAACTCTAGCTTCGCGCTGTTAACTTACACGATACCCGACACGTTTGTACAGATGTACTGAAATGACCAAGTAGTAGGTCCAAGTGCATAAAGTTACGACTGAAGTTTTGACTGACTTAACCAATTATATTTTCAAATATAAAACAACCGGTTTATAGGAATACCATCAGTTATTGTGAATTATAAATTTTATTTGTGAAATTTACCACGATTTTTGTGTAAAGTCTTGATGATACTTTTTAAGATTTAAGTAAAGCCTTACCCGTGTTTGTTCCTCAAGGTATGAATAGTTTGAGCGAGCACACCCGATGAGTTATCCAAACTTTTGATGACTGCACACAGACTGTTTGTTGCTGTTGATGCTGGTGGTAGATATCGTTGTAAACACACGCTGCAGACTCAGACTGAGTCTTGTACTCAACTCCGATGCGTACACAACGAGAGCTGGTGGAATGACTGACTTTCGAACTGATGGGAGTACCATATATACTGGTAGGTCGTGCGGTAAGAAATGGTGGGGACTTACGATCAGACCATGCTTGCCGGACAGGGAGCCTGCCTCAGTATTTCGAACAAAAAGGATCCAGGTGCTTTTTGAACAATGGGATGGATGGATTCCGGGGTAGCTACCTACCTACAGTGGGCGCAGGCCCAGGCACAAGATCAGATTTGCACCACTCACTCACACGCTCAGGGTATTACGAATTTGCGCTCATTGAATAGAATTTCGGCTTGCAAACATGTATGAATGCACAAATCTCATTGAATCCGCGTATACCTACCGTCCTACCGTACCTTTCGGAATGCCTTTCAATTGAAACACGAAAGTCTTTTTGGCATGTGCTCGCTGACACCTTGGTTGCAATTCAGGAGTTTTGTACCTAAAATACGAGGACAAACGTTTTCAAATTTCTAGGAATCATCGGACGGCTGCAGTTGTCACAAACAGTGTAGTAGGCCGATTTAGATTACCAACACCAGCATGTCGTGGGGTCCTGCGTGGCGGTTACAACGACAATCTGCAGCAAAGAATTTAATCCTTGGATGTGTTTGGTTTAGACTAATTAGAGTTTTAGATGTTTGAAAGTTTCAATTTATTTAACGACGAAACTTTGTTCTCAATTCGTGGTAAACCATCAAAATACGTATAAATCTTTTCCACATTACATACATGTACAAACCACCCTAGGGTTTGGTAGGTTGACTGTGGAATATTATTATAACGAAAAGGGATACGGCATATGTTATTTATTTAGCGTTTATTTTCGTTTGGGAAGACTCGCGAAGAAAAATATTCGGTACTATTGCAAAATTACAGATCTGAAATAATAAAAAAAATAAGTTGCGTCACGGTTCCAAAGGTTCAAATCAGCACCCAATAGTTGAAATAGTTGAAATCGACGAAAGCAGCCAGGGTTAATACAAAATCAGTATCTGACGGGCATTATTTGGGAATCGAGGAATTTTTCCCAACAATAGAACCTCGAAGATTCTACCTGAGAAAAGGTAGCGCCTTTCTTTTCAGTTCCCGCCGACCTCGGACGTTCGTAACTAGGGTAGTTATTGAATCCGCTTGCATTACATCAACGCGAACGTTGCGCGTTGCGTCGTCCCAACCCTTGGCAATCCTCTTTTTCACCCCATGAGGATGAGGACTCAGTTCGCTGTGTTCTCGAGTTCTTTTTACGCACCTAACAGCCAGGCAAACGGCATCTCAGCCCAGCCAGCGTGTCGATGCATTAGCGAGACACGCATTTGACAAAAACGTAAAAAGCAAAATACGAAAGGAGAAAAAACCAAACCCGCGTGTGTGCACAAAGCACCGAAAATGTAGCGCTGATCCGTAGATCCCTTGAGAAATCGAAAATGAGGGTCTGCCAGACCGGATCAGAAGGCTGACCTGCCTGACAAACACTGCTCAAATATTCAAACTTCCTTCTTTTTAGTTGTGTTTAGTTACCTTCGTAAGAGTAAGTTATGCTCTTGAGTCAGTTGAAAAAGTTTCCTAAAAATCAAGTAACATTCTTTCCAGATACTTTTAGAAAGTTTACCATGAATATGAGCACCAGGTATTGCGTTCCAAAACGTTTCAAAACGACAGGAAGCAAACCTAAACAAATTGTTTGAACATCTTGTAGTTTACCGTAGTAGTACTGTCAAGAGGAACAATGCCCAGCAGAGAGAGGGTTGCACGACGCGCGCGTATGTTTTGCCCTTATTGTCTTCAGTAAATTTCCTCTTTTTTTCTTTCATCGGTGGGTATTGTTTTGCGCGCGTTCGTTGGCATTGTGTAAGCCTGTGCAGCTCGTCTCCTTGGGCGGTTGTTCGACATATTTTCGAATGGAAGCGTTCGCCGCGTGCAGTCCTAATTTCAAAATAATCACCCTCTAAGCGCGGGCGCGCACTCCACCGCGTCGAGTTGAGTTGAGGCGAGTCTACCCACCATCGGGCGCACTCAATCAAGATCCCAAAAATCTACTATGGCGACGGCGACGGGTGCGCGTTCGCCTCGAAGCTGTCGTTCGGGCTCCCGCAGCACAAAAAACAATTAAATAGCCCACTGCGAGTGCGGAGTGTCCAGCTGCCGTCGTGTTACGTGCCACGTGTTTCCGGCACCCATCGACCATCGTACAGGTGCTTTCTTTGCGACGAGACAATCTTTCCATTTCTTTTCGTAAATAAAATATATACTCCGTGCTTTTATATACCGGCCAAACCACAATTCAAAAATTAAAGTACAAACAAAAATCAGAACTTAAGTCAAAATTATTTGTAATCAATAAGAAATCAATATTCAAACCTTTAAGTTTTTTAATTCAAAAATAAAATTTTGTGTTTTTTGGGATTGCACAACTGTTAGTATGATTTCGGCGCGTGCCGCGTGCGTTTTCGGTTTTTTTTTATTGCGTTGGCATGTGTATGTCCACCCCAATCGGCCAGATGCCGTCGGTCTCCGCCGGCGCCTTCGATTTTGGCTTTTGGCTTTAACCACGACCGCACGCGCCAACACAAACCAGCACCGACCAACGATTTCGATTTCATCTCGCGATAAGGAAGTCAATCATTATACACCGGCCATCATGTGAATTGTGCATAATCACGATAGCATTGAAGTTGTTGGAGCTGGTGCTGGTGCTATCAGAGCAGATGGTCCAGACTACAACACCTTGCTCGAAAAAAATCAGTGTTCGAACGCGTAATTAAACTAAATGGAGTTCAGTGCGCGCAGCAGTCCGAATTCAAGCGCCATCCAAATTCAAATCACCAGGACAAAAACTCTACGTGGTGTCATCGACGCCCTCAATGCCCTCGACGCCTTCGTTTGCATATGTGACCCTTACAATTAGTTAGTCAATGAGGAATTGAAAACATGTCGCAAATATACAAACTTTTTGTTATTAACTTGAGGTCTTAGAATTCAGGTTTGGAGCTTAGTCAAGAACAAGTCAAGCCCTAAAACCTCAAAGTCACACCTGGTGTAACGGTCTTAGACGTTTTTAATGCCTACAATTTCAATTTTATTTTTTTGTAGACCAAAGTACTTGGAATTTTTGTACAAAACTTTACAAGCAGTCAGCAAACTAATATTAATTTATTATAGATAGACCTTAGTTTTAGTAGTTAACTTTATTATTGATGTTTATTGGCTTTATGGTCGCTACATCCCTCAATATAACGCAACGTTTGAATGTAGGTAATTTACAATTGCCATAAACGCCAAATTTTAAACGCAAAACTTAAAATACAACACGTAGCGAAAGTACTGCCAAGACAAAATTTTTAAAACTTATTCCAAACCCTACAAATTTTACTTTAAAGCTACCTTTAACCTAACCTAGCTTGAAGGTAAGTTCCTAAAAGGTTTACCTAGACTGTACAACATACAAAAATTCGAAAGCTTAAGCATTAATAACCCTGCAATAAATAGGTAAATATGTCCGTCCAATTCGAACACCTTTGAGGGCGACTTTTCTTTTGTTGACTGTATGAAGGTAATTTTGAAAGTTAACTAGAATCAATACCTTCCTACCCCAAAAGAGCTTACCATATCGACTTGTAGCAGTAATCATTTAGTAAACTGTAAAGTGGTCGTAAAGTGTGCAAAGTAAGAATTTCATGCAAGCCGCAAACTCATGAACGAACGTTTGAGTTTGCTCAGTTTGTTGAGTTTGTTGAGTTCGCGGGGGTGCAATTGTTTTTTAAGTTTTCTGAATTCAGCGCGACTCCGCGAGATTTATCGTCGAATTTAATTTCGAGCCGTTTGTTTGGACGTTTTGGACGTTTAGCCCTCCACTCGCTGTGCTTTTATTACCAAAGGTTTTTGGAAGTAGTAAATCATTATGATTACCACTCAAATATTATTTACGAGGGAGCTTTTATTGCGAGTTATAAGATCTTACATTAAATTGTACGTAAATGTTTTTACTTTATTGTATTTTGTAAAATCATCTCAATTTCAAACATTTTTCGTCCAAAAATGAGTTTTTAAGTTTAGATTTTTAAATTTTATTAGTGATTAGTGGTTGATAATAATTAGCAGTTTTGGGGTTTAGGAAAAACAAGAAGATATGTTTTGGTCGCGGTCGCGCTTCCGGCTCAGTTGTAATCTTCCATGTCGCGTAATCTTGGTGAGTACGACGAAGCTTCGACCGAAACCCATAAATCACCCAGCAAAACTTATCAAGCGCGCCAAGCGGCATGAAAGACGGTGTTGGCGGTGGTAACGCAACGGTGGCGGGTGAGGAAAGCAACGGTGACGGTCGTGACATCTAGTATGCGTGCGCACGCGTCGGAATATTATCCGACAGCCGGCGAAAACTGATTAACAACAAAATCTTAAACATTAAACCTTAAACCTGAAACCCCACGGCCAAAGCCGTCGACATTAGACATTAGATTTCATTCGGGCGTGCGTGATGATACTAGCCGCCCTTCCCAACCCTTTTCCGCGCACGTTTTACATATGAATATCCACATTCGAAAATCTACACTTGTTTGAACATTTGTAATTTTAATTTTTCACACTTCTTATTACAACTTATAACAAAATAATTAGTTTATTGACACTTTAGTAAATTTAGTACATTTTTTCTTTAATTTTATTAAAATAGGAACAAACTAAAAAATATTTTTTGTTTTTTTTGGTTATTTTGATGTCAACCAGTATATTCTCTGCTTCTTATAAGATCTTACAGTAAAGTCGTTATTATACATGACTTAACCGCTGGAATTTCGCTTGGCACACATCGTGGCTGCCGCCTCCACAGCTTTAACCGCTTCTACCAACGTTGCTCACGTTTGGGTTAGGACTAGCGCAATTTCATACGATGTGATGCTACAAAAAAGTTTGATCTTCATTTCTTAAAACTGTATGCAGTATTTTTACTTGTAAATATTAAAATAATTATTTATAAATATCAAATATTTGTTGTAAACTGACATGGATGTGACAAAAGATAAAGATATCGCTGAAAATATTACATATTATGTCTTTGAATCAAGCAAGTCAGAAGCAGGCACAAATTCACCCCTTTCTTAACGCCAACAACGTACAAATAATATTTTAGCTTTGGCTTACGTCTACAAAACCATGGCTACTGGTATGTCGTAAGTACTCGTATACGATGCATCGCGTGTAAATCCTAAGCCCTCGTAAGTTATAAGTCGCAACGAGGCACAAACTCACAACAATACACAGTTATGCTTATGGAATAAGCATAATTTTTGTGGAAACTTCACTGGAAACTCGCTGCTCTGTACATACCTGATTTTTTTTACCTGAACGTCGGAATAAAGCTTTACAGCTTTACATCGCTGTACATTACATACAGTTCAGGATAGTACAATTCTTGAAATTTACAATTTAAGTTCAACAAGTCAAAGTAGAAGTAACATTTTGCATTTCGTAAACAGTAAACACCAAAAACAGCCAAGTTTGTTGGTGAGTGTTTGCTGTGGTCACCTATTTCTACAAAATATCAGGTTAAAAATAAAAAGTGTTTGGAATCGTACCCAAACCAGCCAAAGTTTGTCCAGAAACTGTCTAACTATACTTCACATTTTGCCAATAAACTGAAAAGTCGTCTTGACTTTTTCGATGCCGTACGAAACTTTCATGGCTAGTTTATGAGCTGTTCGTACTTTTACAATCTTTCTTTCCTCTTCCCTGGAAAAGTCCACTGGACGAACGCCTGAATTGCGCCATAGTTTTGGTAATAAATTTTTGTGTAATTTTATTTGAAACCGTTTTGGTCGAGAAACATTTTAAACAGTTAACGCGAGGGTGCAGCTTGGGCTGGCTCCAGTAAAATTAAAAACCTAACGGAAACCGTTTAATTTGTGCATCGCGTGTTGATTATATAACTTTTTGCATGGATGGCGAAACAACTTGTGTTGTTAGCACGCACTTCAGAGAACAGTGAAGGACGCACTCGACAGCTGTCGGGTTGTAAGTTGCAATTTAAAAAAATGTTTGTTTGAAACAGTGTTGCTTAAAAATAAAAATAAACGGATTAAAAGGTAAACGATGACGTTGTCGTTGCTTGGGCATATGCGCCCACTTGTTTGAATCGAGATTAACGTTTTAAGAGCTGAGTGAGTGAGTGGACTTTAGCTTCAGTTGCCATCAGAAGAGAACAACTCAAAACTACGGTAGCAGGTGCAGTTGCGCGGCAAAGTCCAGGGCCAGACTCTGGCGTTTGTATCTCTGTCTCATCCACATCGATACTTCCTTCCTTTGTGAGATGATAATTGCCGCGTTCCAGCGTTCGTCACTTTTATTTCCGATCGCGTTTCGTTTTATTCCCGTCGAGTGTCCCGCTCTGCGCTTGCAATCCAGGTGGTGCGCCAGCGGAACAGCATCAAAGTCGTCGATAATGAACGCCGCCGCCTGTTCATTGCATCGCGCTGCACTTCGCCGGCGGTGGAAGTCTTTGGTGGAAGAAACGCTGGATACTACCCACTCCAGCTTCTTTTCGCACGATGAGAAGCTACAGTTCGAACTTTCGGAAATCCACTTCGTCGGGTCGAAAGTTTTCCTCTCGTCGTCGTCTCTTCGTCGTTTTCAGCTGGTTCTGGTTCTTCAGGCTTCTTGCAACAGGATCTGACTCTCCTAGTATCTACACCCTACACCTCCTGCTGCCGCTGGGCCACTTGCTCTCGCTCTTACAAGAGTTGCGTCAGTTTTTTCCACTCGCTTTTCCGACAAACTTTGATAACGTATATTTGTCGTATGAACCTCGAGCGCGCGGATGGTTTTTCGAGGATTATTTGAGTTTCAAAGTGAAATTAGGAATTTAATTGGCTCTGTTTACTGGCGAATGAGCTCGCCTAGCAAACAATCATAATCATAATTGGGGAGATTGCAAGAGTAAAAGTTTCTTTTTTGTTAGTTGGTTTGCTGTTAGCGCTCATTTTCGCGCGCGCCTGCCCCGCTTTATGCCTTAATCCGAGCTTTCGGGCTTTCGGAAAGCCCATTATCAAAAGGAATATTCACCTGGAAGATTCTTCGAATAAATGCCATCATTATGTTGAACAAAAACACAAAAAATTCAATACAATAACAAAGGAAAAGATAACAATTTTCAGAAAAAACAGGTTTTACAGAAAACATTTAAAATAATATTTTAATCAGATTTATATAAAATAATTTTTTTATAAATTCGTATTGATATGGAATAGTTAGTGGTTGTGTTGTTTTGGTCGATTCTCGATGCGCTCTCGAAATAACTACCTGGGGGCCCGCCGAATGGGCCGCAGTCAGTCAGGAACATAAGAAGACATGTGCAGGGTGCACCTGGCCCAACAGCTGCCCGAAGCAGCCGGCACGCGGCGCACAAAGAAATTTACCACACCTTTTGCTTTATTTTACGTTTTACTTCAACTTGGGCATCGCGTGAACCATCGCATCGCCTTGCGCCACATGTGCGCGCACTACAAATAATCGGCCCCATTTGGACCCCGACCCATTTCGACGCACATCCGATATCTACCTTTGCTGATCACTTCAGAATCGACGAGCGCTACAAACCAAACTTTGTGTTTCTTGCTAACCACTAAACGGAACCGGAAGATGATTTAACTCTTTGGGGGTAATTTGAATCGAGTTCTTCCTGTTTGCTTTGCGTAAACATTGATTTAATGCCAACCAAACCGCATCAGGTTTTATGCTATTTTCTGAAACAACATCAAATTTAACATGTCGTCAGTTTAATGTACTTTAGCTAATTTATCGCATCCACTTTTAATTGCGTCGCATTTTCGAGTGGTTAATTAACATCCAGCGCTAGTAAAGTATTTTTTGCAATCATTACCGTCATCTAGGGATGTTTCGCGTACGATCCTATCGAGTTGTGTGCTATTCAGGACAATTGTCAATAAAAGTCGCGCAGCAGGGTCGCTGTCCTTAATGTTCGACATTAAAGGGTTGTAAATGCAAACTAAATAACGCATCAGCCCCATGCCGCCCATCACAGTGCACTGTGTGCTCGTTCGCGTTTGTCGAACTTGAATAGCAACGCGAAACTTAATTTATCTTACAAGTTGCAACTTTTCCGAGGAATATGAGATCACGATACTTAACGAGTGAATGTGGCCCTGATAGGGATAGCCTTTTGCGCACATCCAAGTCTTCAGTGCTGGTGAAGTGAGTCGGTACTTTACTAGTCTAATTAAAACCGTTGCTCGGCTTTTTCCCCATACACCCACTTAGACTTACGAGCGGCGCAGCTTTTCCGATACGTCGCGCGAATGCACTTTGTTCGAGTGGCCGTGCCTTTAAGTGCATCGCGGCGCGCGTCAACAGCAACAAATAGTCTCCAGACGGGGTGAAAACCCCCATTGCTGAAGCAAGAACTGCGGTACTGAGCACTGCACAGCGTGAAGGAAATTGCGCGTCGAAGACCGACTTGTAGGTGTAAACGCACAGCGCGCCGTTGACTTGCAAGGCATAAGTAAAGTTTTTAATTAAAAAAGGAGCCCATCGCCAACAATAAAGCGTCTTGAGACGTTCTGGCGACAGCGAACTTGCTTGCAGTCGTCGTTTGTTAAGGACGTGTGATATAATAATAGCCGTCGCGATGGTGATAGCGATGACTTGAGTCTGATTATGTTGTGTCGGAAAGCAATATTAAGCGCAAAGAATAACTTAGTGGTCTCTGAAGCCAGCGAGAAACTACCCCTATAATCGTAAACAAGTGCAGTTTAATAAGCGAAGTTAATTATTTCACTTGGAGTCTTCAAGTCTGGAAGTCACTTTGAGTGGATTTATGTCTTTCATTTTTTCTTAGTGATTTTATCGGTGCCAACGTTATTTGTACTTACAAAAAATAACTAGATAAGTTTAGGATAGGAATTTACTAAAATCTTAAGTTAAGGTTGAGTGAATCTATTGCTCGGTTAACAAACAAGAAACTATGAAGCGCACACGAACACAAGAAGTAAGATTGCACTTCTTGCGCGTAAGTTTACCGCGTTGCGTACGTAGTCTTTCTTCATCGGGGCCATGGACGGGTCGCCAGGTGGCCCCTTGGTTCACAAAGCAGTCGCCCGTTATTGTCCTAAACTATGAGCTCGGTAAGATCCTGTTTCCCGAAGAACCAACCACGACGACGTTGAAGAATATACGTGCTAGCCAGCTCTACTTGTGCTTAAGTTCAGTGTCATTATGAGTCTTACCCGCTTTTTTCAACCCGCGTTTGGGCACTCTCAGTTCCACACAACACAAAAGCGACTTATTCCGCTTGCGGTGCTTACAGATCCGTAGTAGACGGGGGTTTTGTCTATCATGTTCCAACCACATACATACCACAAAACATTAGTTTGATTAATCAAGCACAGATCTGTTGATTAATAATTTACCTACTATACTTAGCCTTTACCTTCACTACAACCCTTTGTTGTTGGTGATGCGGAAACTCTCAGCCTAAGCTTAGACAGACTTAAATCGAACATAATCCGGCCCTGGGTAGGTTCTTACGCTCCGCAAATTTTTTATTATGTGATCTCGACATAACATCACCCTCTAACACAAAAACTACACGTTTAAATGTGATATAAAGAAGTGTAATTAAAAAATGAAAAGAAGCAGGGAGTAGGAAAAAATAAACAGTTGAGGAAAATTAATAACGCACCAAAAAAGCAGCGAAAAAAAGAAAACATGCAACGTGCACAAAGCGGGTCGTGGGAAACGTACGAAAATGGGAAAACGTGTTCTTTGAGCGTTCGCTCATCGGCCGCGGGGTCGAGGATAGGACGACCGACGGTGATGATGACGACGACGAAAACGTTTTTCCTGTGCTCCTGCCGCGTGTGACATTCAAACGTAATGAAGAACGTCGACCCTTCCTAAACGGTGTAAATGTTTTCTTGATTGATTATGATTTATCATCGTTCCCGGCGACTTCCGCGTGGAATAGACGACCATCCCCAAAATGATTTGCACATGAATCAGGTTCGATTCAGAAGCAGACTTTGACGTATAACAATGTGAATTGCAAGAGGTCATAACTGAAGATTAGATATTTGTTGTACTAGTAATTATCATGGTTTCGCGCTAATTTTTTCCGTACCTGCGCGGTGTTTTGTTTGCGCTCGGTTACTTTTCTTCCTTTTCTCGTATGTGCCGTCGTGCCCACATCCTAAAAGTTTCCATTGTGCTCGGGGAGCACTTCCGATGTCGTCCGTCCCGCCTTTAGAAAAATCCCGACAACGAGGCAGCTGTACTTTTGTCGTTTATGCAAATAAGCGTCCATAGAAAAAAGCGCAGCCGGGCGCACAAAGCATACGCGCATTCGCGGCGACAGGCGAGAAAAAGACGCAAGAGACCCCGAATGTCCAACGTCAACGTCTTCAATGCCTCAACGTCTTCGTCTTGCCGCTTGCTTGAGCACAGTACGCGCCCATCCTGCGGCAGGCATATTTTATCCATGCCGCGCTTTATTTTAATATTATTGCTGGGCTGCTGCGCGATCACTGAATGATTTATTTTTTTATCGAGACAAAAACGAGCATATTCTTACTCACATCTATTATGCACGACATTTTTGTAGACTTGATGATTCAGAAATGATAATACAAGTTTCGGAATAAAACGAATAATAATTTATTCTTTTTATTATTTGCGTCTAACAAATTTTGTGTTGCATTTTACGTGTTTCCGGTTGTGAATTTTGCGTTCGTTTAATAACGATGTCTTTGTATTTCAGGTAAGTGCGCACGTGCTGTTTCCGCGCGCTGAAGTCGCGATAATTTCGAATTTCCCCCGGGTACACGTAAGCTCGAGCAACTTGATTCAAAGAAAATGCGAGCAGCGCGGAAAAAACAATGCCAAACGGGCAAAGATTAAACGAAACAAACAATTTACGAGCGATAAATTCAACGTTAATCAAAACCTTAATCGTATTCAAATTTATTTTAATTGCGTTTTGCGCGCGCCCCCCAAAAACCAAAGTCGCTCGGAGGAAACAATTAATTCAATTAGTGCGTCGACTGCCGAAATGAATTCAATTTTCAATTTTACCTAAAACGCTAAATTAACTCATTAACTTTAAAAATCAATTATTCAATTATTCAAATGGCCTTCGGCGATTTGACTTTGATTTAGTTGCGAAACACTCCGGGGAGTTTGGGCGGGTGCGGTGTAAAGTTTTTAATAACGAACACCGAGCTGTACGCAAAGATCATCGAAGAATAATGACAAAGCGGGATTTAATTACGAAATAATCTCGCGCCGAAAGTAAGCGCGTGAAATCCCGGTGAAATCCGAGTGTGTCTGATTAAGTCGCTGCCTCGTTAGGCGGCGGAACAGGAGGAACACCACGCCGAACACGAGTGCGCACAATATGCGAATAGGAATAGTTTTAATACGTCAAGTTAAAAAACTTTTGGCTTAAGTTTTAACGTCGTTACCGTCGCGCCACAGTGTGCCACCCGAACCCGTTTAATAAGAGCCTGCCGCCTCCGCACGCGTTACACTCGCACGCTACAACCCCATTCGTTACTTATTCCTTCGCATCGCATCGCGTCTGTTTTACCAATTTTCCGGCGTCGTCTTGGTATCGCTTTCGGCTGCGTGCGGCGTTTGTCTACTTTAAACTCCGGAAATCCCATTCCCTTGCTGCTCCGCCACCGCCGCTGCCGCCACTGCTACCACCGATCCCCGAAGCGCAATACCCAAAGCCAATTATTATTCCGCACAAATCGCGAGACGTCGTCTTCTTGACGCAACTCTCATATTATATTACGTTATGTGCGGGCGCGATATAGTGCCAATTGTCGCTGAAGACGAACCAAACGGACAAGAACAAGGACAAGGCGAAGAACAACGTCGGAGGGCGCTGCTGCGATGATTGAGAGAACGGTGAAAGATTCCTTTAGGCAACTCTAGGCAACTCTAGGCAACCAAATTTTATTCATTAGTTGCGCTCCTACGCGTAATAACTCATCATCTTCAAGTGTCTTTTAATTTCGCAGCGAGCGCCGCCCTCCACCCGTTGTCGTGCCGATGGATGGAAATTATATTTAAGTACTTCTCTAACTCGCAGGTAGTGCATCTTCGCGTAATAATAATTAGCGCGAGGACGTGTTAAACTTACTTTAATTGCCAATTGTGCTGCAAATCGAGTTAAAAGCGCGCTCGAGCGAGCTGGAAGCTCGAGTGGAGCAAAAAATCCGCGCCAAATCTTGTAGAGCTGCAATCAGCAAAAACGCAAAGCCCGAGACGCAAAACGTACAAAAATACCGATGAAAGAAAATCGACGAGGCAATAAAACCACCCAGACATAAGGAGGCAGACGGAGACCTCGAAAGCTCTAAGAAGCTTTAAGAGTCGAATCGGATGTTAATGATCTTCTCAATATGCAGTCAATTTCTATAGTTATGGCATCTCGGCGCGGTTCTCTATATCCGTAGATATATGTACAAATTATTCGAATGCGTCCTACGCGATACGCCGCGACGGCGAGTGGGGGCGGCACAGGGGTCGATTTCACCCAACGCGCGCGGATTCTATGCACGTCTGCTTATAATGGCTTATGGATAATGTAATGCATAAACAGCGGGAGTTGAATCTTTGGAGTAGTCGAAACGGGGAAGTTATGAGTTTCGAGGGGTGGTTGAGGGTGGCAGCCAACTCAACTAAGCACCATTATAAGGAATACGTCCGGACCAGTACAACATTATTAATACAAGAAATCAGATGTTTTGCTTATTTTTTAAAACGAATTCACTCTTAATTTAGCAAAACTACCCTGTATATAATTTTGTTAGAACTTCCAGTCGAAGAAAATCATTGTACATCGTTAATCGTACGTTGCGTTTGCGTTAGCTGTACGAGCTGATGAAATGCCATTTCTATTGTTGTCGCAGGGGGCGGCGGAGCGTCAGCGCGAAATGTATGCAAAGTCAAACATTCGTAAACAATCTGCATATGAAATGAGATGTGTGTGCAGTTTGTATCGTAACTTACACATGGTTACGGCGTAACGCAGCGCAACAGTAACAACTTAGATTATGGCAGATAGGCGGCGGCGGTGGTAGCGACGGCGGCGGCGGCAGCGGTAGCGTAAACGGACACGCGGCGCGACGATGCCATGCGAATTGCGAGCACGAATAATGGGCGCGCGCGTAAGAAACGCCCCATGCCGGGGTAATTAATATTCAAGACATTTGCACCCACGCCGCCTCCGCGTCCGTCGCCGCTGCTCGTGCGCTCGCGACCTCTTCTCGTACACTATGCGATAGCGCGTGATACAATTAAAGTTAGACGTGCGGTGCCTCCGCTTACAACTGAGCCATTGTTATCGGTACGGGTCCGGAATAAATATAACAAATATCTTTGCGCTAATAAATTTTTTTCTGTTGTCCGAGCTTTGTTTGTTGTCCTAGTTTTTGTTTTGTTGTTCATGAACCGGTCAAGATTTTGCATGCGTTACTTTCTGCGTGATGGCACCGGAACAACAAACGCGGCGTTTTTGTTGGTTTTATTTTTAAATACCGGAAGTGTGCGCGAGAAGTCCGGAAATAAAAATATTAAATTTTTCCCGCGTGCGTGCCGTAATGGTTTTGCAATGCACTGGTTGGAACGCCAGGAAAACTGATGATGTTGTCCTTTCGCGACTCGCTCAACGTGAATCTCTTGTCCTGCCGGCCGCCTCGGGCTATACGTTTTATAATATCCTTGGACCGTGCAAGACTGATGGTGTCGTTTCCTGGACGCAGGCAGAGCCGGCCCGCCGGGAGCTGCGACCGTACGCGCCCCTTTCGTCCGTGTCCATTCCGTGACCTCTTCTATCCTGCAGATTTCCTCTCCTTTCATACACTTGGCATATACAGGATCTTCTCACAACATCCATTAAACCACATTCGAACAAAAATGACCAGCTAATTATTTCAGTTGACCTTTAAAATTACATTCATTAATATTTAAAGCTTCACACAGCAAAATAATGATTTTATCCAATTATATTGTTAGAGGGTTGTAAGTTTTTGATGCTTGAATAAGTCAGGATGTATACATCCTGAAGTTCTACACGTACTCGCCGCCACCACCGCCGGCGGGCGTTCGCACTCCGGCTCTCGAATTCGGCCTCGTTTCCTGCACAAAAAGCACGTCTATTAAGCGCGCCCCGCTCGCAATTATATCTATTAAATTAGACGTTTTTGGGAGGCGGACAAAAGGACCAGGACAAATAAATGTTTTGTTGTCCGGTCGGTTACAACATGTGCGCGCGACCTCCGGACCTCTCGATTATGTGTTCCTCGGCGATCACGTCCTGCAAGAGATTGTTGATTGCGTATCGGCCGCCGCCGCCACAACCACCATCATCTCGCGCCCGTATCCAGCCCCTTACGTGGGTCAAAGGTGCGGCAGGAAGAACGTAAATCCGGGTGATGTCCGGACGCGTCCGGTACGCGGAAATGAATCGTTAGTCGCTATCGGCCGCTCGTAGGTCTCTAAGAAAAGATGATGTGCAGCTTGGGGGTTGGCGGCTTGGGGGCGGCATGACCAACGCGTTTTCCAACGTACAATCTCGACTTTCAATTACTTGATAACACTTTTTAATGAAAACTTTATGTTGCAGTACTTGTATAAGTCTGTATAAGTTCCAAAGTTAGATTAGATCTTTTCATTTACTTTTCTATAGATGCCACTACTGTACTTAACGTGGACGTAAAGTACATAAAGCTTTTTTAAATTATGAAATTTCTCAATTTTATAGATAAACTTATCAATTCGTCTACATCTTGTGCTTTGCGTGCCTTTTAAACTTTTTAAACTTTCAATCATAATGCACATTTAGCTAAAAGCTTTCGTACGTTTTAAGTTTTGTACAAATATGTATTAGTTATAGATTGTAGACTTTCCCACCGAAGCGGAAACACAAGATATGAATGATGTGGAAATGGGCAAAATCACAATCACATCTATGCAAAATCGTTTTATTCAAACTTTATCAATTTATTTGAAATTTTGCTGAGCGTTCATTTTCCGCCAAACGCGCGACGCATGCAGAAGCGCAGAGATCGTGAAACATGCATTTTCTGTATCAGATTAAACCAATTCGTTTTGAGCGTTTTGCACTTATGATATTAAGTTTTCAAAGGAAATGAAAGCCGAGCGAGCGCCGACACTTCCACATTGGCGGAGGCGCTGCGCAGGAAATATGATTGTTTCTGATGAAGTTGCTAAAAGTGGCGGGCGCTGCCGCCTTAATGGCTTTACTCCGTCGTCACTTTGCACTCTTCGCTCTTGATACTCGTACACAAACGCCTCTCGCTGCCTCCGTGGCGTGCGCGGTCGCTCTTTACAAGTGCGCGCTTGGGTTATCAGTGTTGGATTTTAAATCAACGCGAAGAGCATCATCGGCGCGCTAAACTTTTACACTCGTTTTGAGCAACGATTTATAAATTATACTTTTGAATATTTATCATTATGATTATAAATCTCGAAAAGTGTTTCGCGAACTTTTTGAAACATGTTCGAAATGCATCAATTTTCATCTTTTTTAGAGTGGCGAGTGAAGTAGCGAATACCAAAGTGCACATGAAACTTTTTGCCCGTTTTTTTCAGTTTTCAGCGCGCTGTGTTTTATTTGCGGGCGGCGTCTCGAAGCGAAAATGCATTTTCCTTTATATCCGTCTTTTATACCCCTGCGCGCGCGAAGGACCTAACGTCTTAACATATTGTTGTTGATTTCCATAAAAATTACTGGCTCCCCGATGCTGCTTCTGGTACCGGGCAAGATTCACGACTATGAGCGCGATATAAAAACTTTTTTTTCTAAAAGCGAGAAAAAAGCGTAATAAAATGAAGGAATAAATAAAAAAACGAAAAATAGATGAAAAAAAAAAGAATAAGAACGAAAAAAAACGTAAAACGTAAAAGAACCTACTATTCTTTTTGAAACTTTTTTTGTATTCTTGGACGAACGAGCTGGAACTATAACTTTTGAAAAGTTAATGCTATGCAAGTTGGCAAAATAAAACCTTGTTTATTTCCGAATAGTAGTGGCGCTCAAAGTAATCTGTTATGTCGAATAATATTTTTATGTAGTATATTTTTACCCGAAAAACTTTTAGTCGCGGTGACATAAATTTTCAAAGTTTTTTTGTGTACTACATTAAAAATGAAGAATACTTATGTTTTTAAACATTTTTTGCATGAAAGTTTGGTACATTTCTTCTTAAAAGCTCTTATTTTCCGATCGCTCTATTATTTTGTATTTATTCACTTTTGTAATGAGTTTCAAAGCAAATTAGCGAAGCGCAATGTGGTGGAAATTTTGCTATGGCATTGTTTGCACTTGTTTTTCATCGTTGGAAGGCTTTTGGTCCGCATTAACAGGTATTAGGTAAATAATTGTTATGTGAAAGTTTAATGCGCCCTCCGCAAATAGCAAATGGAAAGGAAATTTAACTGAAACCACTGACAACAACCGACAACACTAAAAACACGCGCCTGACGCTGTGCAAGAAGTAGGAGCACAGACATAGAAACTCATAGACACACAGAGAAACCAACAGAAGCGAAAAATATATGCTAGAGGTAATTTTATGAATGCTGTTATTTTATTTCGTCGTCAGTTATACAAATGGCTATTCTATCTTGGTGGAACTGCGTCGTATATTGCAGGTTTCTAGATTGTGCTTTGTTGCGTCGAAACAATATACTGTCATCGAGCATTAGTCTTCGTTTTATTTGTTTGCCAAGCGCGTACTAAGAAACACGCGAAGAAAAATCTAATATAAGAACAATTGTTTGCCTTGTGCTCTCTGATTAAAGCGCGTACCTGTTCATGGTGAAAGGAAGAGGACTAGCTGAAGAAGACGAAGAAGAAGCCAATGTTGTCCTACGTTTTAGGTTTTTTCCTCATTTTCGTCGCCTCGTGCCGTGTTTGCGTTTGTCCCTCTGCCGATTGTTAGCCGCCCCCGGTATCGTTCAGTCTTAATAACGCTCGCTTGCGCGAATCCCTTTCGGACAGTCGTCGCGCGCGTCACGACGTTTTTGCCTCGAGTGTATTTGTCATTGCAATGGGCAAATAAAACCTAAATTGCAACAAATGCTCGACATCGTCGCCGTGGCATTTTCGACGTCGTGACGCCGCCGCCGCTTTGCATCTCCCGCTTCTCATTTCGCCCAACCGCACATGATAAACTGTGTACAACTGTCATGCTCGGACATAACTCAGTGTCATTACTAACTCAGCTCATTAGTCAACGGTTACGTGCTCGGTCTAAATCTCTGTCGCACCTTAAATTACACTGAATTAATATATTACACGTCGTTGTGTAGTTTGCAAATATTACGTGCTCGATTCTCAACATACTCCATTGCGAGTCCTGGGAAAGGAGCCTGCGATTGTTGTTTTGTTGTTTTGCGTTAATGTTGTCGCAATTTGCTAGCTCCAGAATCTTTATACAATGGTGTGTGCAACAAAAATTGTAGTATTTAAAATGAAAATAGAAAATTAATTTTGTTGTGCGGTTTGCGAGCTTTGAAGCCATTAGCAAATGAATTAAACCCAGCGGGTTGTGATCATGTCACAAAATAAAAAATAAAAGCGCGTTTAAAACCACGTGGCAGGCTGACAGTCACTCTAATATGCACGCGGCAGCACCGTGCCGGAAGTGATATAAATCGCAAAAAGTTAAGGATGAAAAATGCGTTTTTGTCGTCAAAATAAATAAAATAAAAAAGGTTGGGCGGTGTATAAATAAGCAAGCCGGTGGCATGTGCGAACGCGTCGAAGAAATATTCGAGTGTCGAGTCGATTTTTTAAAAAAAGAAATTTCCATTAAAAGTGAATGGCGCTTGCCATTGCTTCTTGCCAAGGCAGGCGATGGCTGCTGAGCTGCTACGCAGGGGTGGTTTTTGGTGGGTGTAGGCGCTTTTTAGTCCGCGCGCACGCCGCCTGCGATGGTAGTTCTTAACGCGTGATGTTCCCCGACAACCTTTCGCTCCGTTTACTCCCGCACCACCTCCCGTCTTCCGCATTCTGCATCAGGGATCTTTAAATAAATTGCGTGCCGTTGAAGGAGTTGATTGAGGTCTCTCGCTATATATCGCTCCCCATTAATAACACCTATTTGCTTGCCTGTTTGTAAGGACAACAAGCGCTGCGCTCTCCCTCGCGCGTTTCCCTTTCGATATTTCTTTTTCCCGCCATTCTTACGCTCGACCTTCGCGAAGGTTACGACATGATCCATTTTCGCGGCTCCGCAGCGCGTGCACGTTAAAGACGCGACCCGAGGGCGTAATAAAATCGAAATCGACATTCGACGTTTTGTTCCTACCGCAAAACCGCACACACAACCCTCATAAGAATAACGGGATTTTCCTTAAGGGGCGGTGAATCTACTTCCAGAATCTCTAAAACCTTGAATTCCAAACCTGAACCAACAGTTCCTAATTTCGTAACGCGCGTCTTGACCGTGCGGTTTGGTCCACACGTTTTTCTTTATCGCAACATGTTTCGATTTAGCGCCTCGACCCTCTTTTGAGCTCTTCCTCTCCGCCCGCGCCCCGGCTGTAAATGAATTAACCGCCGGCCCTCGCCTCGTTTCCTCATTCCAGTTAAGCACAGGGTGGCTGGGCGTTTCTTCGGGCAGCGCCGCGGTCGGAATTGTTTGCTTCCGTAACGTAATTACGCATTAGATAAAGTAACTCACGTATCTTCGGATTACTAAAAGGAGTCGGCGGCCAAAGGGAAAAGAAGAAACTGGCAGTCAGTCGCGCGGCGTGCACGAAAAGGCGCTAAAACTTAAACAGAAAAGTTGTTCCATTACATTACGATCTACAATCGAGGCTGCGGAACGCCGCCGCCGGGTTGAATACGGTGACGTGCCTGCGACATGGATCGACAACAAAAGGTCGTTAGTCGCATTGCCGGCCTGGGTCGACTTCGCTCTGCTGGGAGCGGTAATTAAAACGCATTTTCTAATGAATGACGCCCGGCGCCTTCACAAAAGCTCATTGTGCGTGCGATTCGTGTATTTTCTACAAAATAATAAAAATATTTTTTTTCCGTGCCGTGGCTTTTTGATAATCATTCGGAAACATTAATTTGCTTTAATACATTAGTAATAAGACCTGGGAAATTAAATTTGCATACGCCATTCATTATTTATTCATTCGGATTTATCTATGTCCCGTCTGCAGCGAATTTTCCTACGCAAAAATTAAATAACTCATTAACTCAATTAATTTTGCGTATGATCTGATGATAATACAGATTATTTTGTAGCTTTAATTAATATGAATTAATTCATTTTAATTTATTAAATAATTCGTTTTGAGCTTCGTAAACTGAAGCGATGATCAGTTTCATTCATCAACTTTAAGGTGTTAAGTTAATTAAAATTTTATACTCAATTAAATCTAATCTTAAGAATTTGATCTTTTCCAGCTGGAGAAACATCGTACGAATGTATAAATATTGACTACTTCACCAAGGAAGAGTACAGCCCAGACCCAAACGATTCAACGCTGGCAATTCCATGTAAGTTTCCTGCGCTCAGTATAGCTTGACTCTATTAGAAAATTCCACGCAGGACGCAATTGCATGCAGCGATTCAGCGGAAATAGTTTCAGTTGGACAGAATTTTAATTAAAATCAATGACGTCGTTGTCCACAGACGCGGTGACCAAGTCGATATTCTTCTTCGCCGCCGCATCCTTCCTTCTGCTGCTCGCCTACGCCAGCTGCTTACTAGGATATTGTATCAAGAAGCGAGGACTTTACACCTTTGTGTCTGGAGTGGTGTTCATCATCAGCGGGCTGGTGATGCTCTTCGGGCTCATCATGTACATCTCAGTTTTCAAAGCCGAAGTGGGTTACAAGTTACGTCCGCGTTCCCAACTGCAACCACCCGCATTTACTTACTCCTACGGGTATTCCTTTCTGCTCTACGTCTGCGGCTTCATCGGCACCCAGGTGGCTGGCATCAGTGCCATCTTCCTCTTCATCAACAAAGCACAATACGAGTATCGTGCCAAACACCTTGAAGATATTCGTCGTGGTAAACTCCGACCCTCAGCGAACGATAATTATTTAACTTTGGACCACGCCGCTGCGTATTATCCCTGCCAAAGACATTCGCAAGCTTATGTTGATACAAACAGCATTCACGTACCGACCAATTATCCATCCCCTGCGCACCAACGGCGTTACTTCTTTAGCAAGGAACCCATACCCGAATCACCTTGTAGTCTACACAGAACTCGACTTGATGTGGGTAAAGATGCATCGTTTTATGATTTTCCTCCACCTCCAACGATCAGTTACCAATTCGACGAGAGAGCTTCATATGGCCGTACTGACACAATGCGTTCATTTCCACGTGATATCACCACGCATACTGTTTCGACCACTGCAGACGTCATCGACGAGTTTCCACCGGACCATCATCAGTTCGACGATTATTCACCTAGTGTCCAGCATGAGCACGAATTCGTCACGTTCGACATGGACCAGCCGTTGCCGTTGCGTGCCACGCAGAGTACGATTTCAATAAATTCGCGCAATGGCCGCAAGGACTATGCGAATGACACTCTTCGGCGGACAACGCCTGTTTGAAATTAAACGGCGGGCCTCTCAGCGCTTCTGTCGATCCGGGACGATCTGATTGTTGATTCCTGTACAAATAAAACTTTATTGAAATGTTGCGACTCGAGGATTCTGCGCGATGTGTGTGCGAGTGAGCGAGTTTATCAAAGTGTTTCCTAAACTAGATGAATAATATGAAAATGAAATAATCGATTGTACGTACTGTGCGATACGATGATCATTGAAGTTAAACTGAAACTCTAAACCTAAACAATGGCGCGCGCGGGATTAGTTTCAACCATCGTGTCTTTGTGTTTCAAATTTAATCACCGATTTTATTGCGGCCGATCGCTGCACATTACAGAATACAGCGACACCGCTTTTCATTAATTATTATTCAATTCGTTCGCTTCATTTGCACTACAATGAGAACCCGACTTTGTTTAAACTCATTCAGAACAATACAGGGGCAAGTAGATATTTATATCGGTCTGGTTCTCGCTGTAGACACATTCATTTTATAATATTGAATGAATACTTCTGACTTTTATCAATTTCAATTGAGTTAATTTGCATTGATTGAAATTTGTACAACAAAACCAGCTGCGCATTGCATTCAATTATTGGTTCGCCATTCTTTCTGTCATACTGATTGTTTCGTGTAAACATTGTTAATTAGTGTGTTAATAATTAAACAAATTTAAAATTAAAGACGTCACTAACTGAATCAAAATAACTTATATATATATAAAAAGAAACGTAAAAATTGATAAACAAAATGAAAAAAATAAACCCAAAACATTTAAATGTAAACTATTCGTAATAAAACAAAGCAACATATCTATGAACTTCGTTTATACCAAAAAAAAAACTTTTACGACAAACATTGTTGTTGTGGTCAATTTTTTCACTTAAAAGTAAAGCAACAATGTTTTATTTTTAATCATTGTAAATGTCAGATACATACATAAACACGACGTATGTTGTTTACAATACGATAATACAGAAATACAATAGCTGAAGTGCATGTTTGATATAAAAAATAAAAACAAATCACTCTGCGCTCGTATCGTTATTGTCACGTTTCGAATTGTTTGCGGTTTTGATTGAATTTTTTGGAAAGTGTTGAAAAATAATGGACAGTCTATTCGCCGCAGTTTGCAATTTGTTTTTGAACCTCCAAAACAACATAGTGGTAAATAAATAATCTATTAGATAGTTAATTTGTGTGCTGCAGTCTCTCATTTCGACATTTGCAACATTTGTAACGCGTGCGGCGTGACTGATGTCCAACTTGTACTACTACCCGAATTCGATAACAAGCCGTTCGTTTTAATACCCTTGGACTGATTGTAATTGTGCCAAATTACTATTATATTGTTATTAAATCAAATTAAATCAAACTAAGCAAAAAAGTTATGTGAAACCAATGCGAAACATTATTGTACATACATACTACAATTAATTATCGATTTCATTTGTAAAATGAAGAAACATGTTAACATTGTATACAATACAAGCATATAGAACATAATATATTATACATACACCCATTGTCTATTGATTTATTATATGTTTTTTAATGAAAAACCTAACAATTTGGATATAAATTATTTCAAAGTAGTAAATACAGCGCCATCTAGTTGTGCCATTTTGCAATAAAACCTTTCGTGTTACTACGTAGCAGTTCGTAGTGCTTCAGAGTGAATTATTTTTAAAATATAGTTATATTATAGCTCTTTAACGAACGACCAAATTTAAGACGAAAAACATCCCCGAAGTATTTTATTTTTGCCTTCAAAGTTGGTCAATTTTTTGATTTTTTCGTTTTCCGCTGCAGAAAACTGCTCGTATCTCTTCAGCATATGATCCAATTCTTTGGTTCTTATTTTTAAATTATAGTTAAAGAGTTGCTCTTTAACGAACGACCAAATTAAAGACGAAAAACATCCCCGAAGTATTTTATTTTGGCCTTCAAAGTTTGTCAATTTTTTGATTTTTTTATTTTTCGCTGCAGAAAACTGCTCGTATCTCCTTACCATATTATCCAATTCTTTGGTTCTTATTTTTAAATTATAGTTAAAGAGTTGCTCTTTGACG
>JARJDS010016563.1:0-15222 GCA_030264155.1 Atheta pasadenae | reverse complement strand
GTTACGTTATTTCCAGACGATTTGTCTTTAATCTTTAAAAACGCAACTCCAAAATCTAATCTCCGAATTTCCTCACGGTGCAACATATCGTTAGTAGAGCCATCCAAATTCCCGCCTGTGATTTCCCCTAGGAACCTCGAAATGACAGGAGCACCAGGTGCAATCATCGGCAAGGTCTCCAAATAAACATCCAAAGGATTATGTGGACCCATTCCGCTCAACGTAACATCGAAATGTAAATTACACATGTTATCCAAGTTAATCCAAGCTAGACCAACAGCTGAATTCAAAATGTTGCCTTCCTTTTTTAATAAAACCGGCGCGGGCGCGTCCCTGGCATCTGCTACAAGTTTCGACGTGAGTTTTCCTTTCGCCAATGTCAAGTTTCCTTTAGCAACATTCACCCACAAATTCCCAGCGTACAAAGACTCGATAACCTTGGAACTGACCCTGTCCTGAGTTCCATTGGCCCAACCATATTGATACGAAGACGTGATATCCAAAAGCTCAGTCTTCTTTTTGCTGGACATATCACTCAAATCGATCAAATCAGGCTGCACATATCCCATTCCTTCGATCTGAATGTTATACACCAAATGTCCTTCGTTGTTAAGATACATCCAAGCTAATCCAGTGGTATCGCCTTGAGGTGGCACCAAAGCGCTTTGAAACAACTCGCAAGTAGTCTTAGTCATGATATTCCCAACTAGCTTTAAAGATGGCCTCGATACCGATGAAATTGTAAGTAACAAACGTCCTTTAGTCAACAAACGAAGGTCGGCCGTGCTTACAACAGTACTCAGCTCAACCAGATTCAAATCTGAAGCCGGTTTAGCAACAGTTTTAATTTCCTTCAAAATGGTGACTTTCCTATCATCAAGACTCAAACTGATTTCAACTGGCACGTCGCTAGTTTCGTTGGTTTCAAACAAACCGTTGAAAACAATCGCAACGTGGATGCTTGGAGCTAATGAAGTGCTGGTGAAAATGATTCCGGTACCTCCAGCTCCTTGCATGCTGGTACTCCCCGGTGCTGGTTCCAACAAAGAACTGAATAGTTCCGTATCTAACACATTGTATTGTTTGATTTGTCCACTAAGCATGAATTCGTTGGTTGCTCCCCATGCCAGAACGACGTAGAGACGTTCGTCTTTTAAAAGACGACGATAGTCACGTGGTAAACGTTTCCAGACTCCGCACACTTTACGCGTGGCGTTTTGGTAAACTGAATTTACGGAACCGCCAGCTTCACTTAGTGTGATCTCTTCGAGAATGTTTGCATCGCGATCAACGAATTGCAAGCGATATGGACGAGCAGCACGATCGGAGATGTAGAATGAGTAATAGAGGCTACGACGATGGAAATTGAAACGACCAGTTGCAACAACGTTGTTTTTATTATCATTGGGGATTGGTTTGTTGTCATCGTTACGAAGAACAAGCGAAGAACGACCTGTTAATAACGCTGCATAATCTGTAAACCAAATAAAAATGTTGTTCAATGTTTATTTTCTTCGTGAAATGATAACTTTTTTGGAGAAATAAAAAACTTACGTTTTGAATTTTTTTCTTCTTCCTCAGCAACATTTCTGGGTATAATATCCTGCATAGCTACGTCTGAAACCAAACGAAAATAAATTATGAATAGGATTCGTTGACAAAAAAACGTCACGCAACCAAAAATATCTAAACTCATCTAAACTTTACTAGACAGAAGACATTGAAACTGATTTCAAACGTCCGAAACACTCTCAAAGTGCGAGTAAATGAAAAGAAAAACGCGTTGCGGAATCGGTAATTAAGCAATGCGTCGCGACGCTAAACCATGCGTCGAGTCTGCTTCATTTGTTTTTTGTTTTATTACGAATTCGCGCTATTTTTACAGACACGAGACGCGTCTCGTGCTTGTACTCGGTCGCAGTGGTGTGGACGACGCGCCAACAACGCCCTTGAAATAGTTTTAAGAAAATTGCCCCCAAAAAAAAATAATTTGCGAAACAAAACTTTACATTACACCAAACTAAATAATTACAACAATTTCTATATAAACCACCATCGATAAACTTGAAATACGAAGTACAGTAAAGTAAAGTAAAATAAACGTGTCAGTAACACGTGGCTAAACAAAATGGCGTCACGTTTGCAGCGTCAAGTGCGTTCAAGTGCAAGGCAATGTCGACTTTCAATCAATAAATTTTCAAGCAACAAACGACGGATTTCAAACTTGTATTACACACGTTGATTGTACGCGCGTATGCAAAGTTTATTTATAGAAGTGCATAACTTCAAAATGTCATAACTCTCGCCGCGGACTGGTAACTTAAACATGCCATACATCAAATTGAAGCTTATTTAACCCTCTTTAAGGTCCACTAATCACAAGTGTTGGTAACCAATGTTTTAACTATCTAATTGATCGTTTTGTAACGCGTGTACGTGCCGTGTGGATAAAAATAAATCATCAGGTTTCAAATTTTGTTTTGATCGCTCGTCGTCTCACACAGTCGATGACACTGAAGGGTAAATAAAACGCTCGCGTTACAAGGCATAAACAATGCAATGTGATAGCGGCGCCTGGCGCACACACACATTGTATATGAGGAAAGTCTCGCGATGGCAAACAAACGCGTACAAATCCAAACCGACGCTGACGTGATGCGTCGGAGCAGGAGTAATAGTAAACTTTCTGTTTGGACAATCATAATAAACGATTTTATTGTTGCTTATCACTTATCATAATATATCATAACCGTTTTGAGATGTAATCACAAAAATCATTTTTCTCTATGTTTTTTTTTCGAACAAAATTTACGATCTAACCGTTCCATTAAAAATCGACGCGTTATGAAGTCGTTTATGAATTCTTGGAATAATGATGCTACTGTGTATGTGGACTGTATGGAACGTATGTAATGTATGAAATGAAATCTTCTCAATCGCTGAGTATCAAGTCAGAGATTCTCGTTGTAAGCCAGTACCGCATAATATTTACATTCGTTCGGATGTTCGGAATAAATTGCATTTGTTGTTGGTGCATTCTCGATTTGCCAATGCACAAATATGTAATGTAGGTCTGTCTGATCGTCTGATGTTCATCTCAAACTATCTCTATAGCCCAGAGAGACTCTCCTACATCGAGAACGCGATGTTCAAGCTGATGCCAGAGCGCAATAATGCACAGACGCAGGCGCCAGCCGCGAATGTTATTACGGCGTGTTCCTCGTTCTTTCACACTTTTTTCGACTCCCGGCGATGTTGCGCCGTACCCAAAGCACACGCCCGCTTATCTCGATAACCTTGTAAATACGGATGCGTATTTACATACTCGCGAGATGCGCAGCCAAGACGATATTAAGTTTAACTAATTTTATTAAATACGTCCAATTACATTTAATTTCCAAACATAGGTTTTTATTTTTAAAATGACCTGCTTAATATTATTAATTTTGATTAAGGGTTGGGGTAGTTTATAGGACATTTTATTGGTTTTAAAATGATGTATTGCTTAATTGCAGATTTTTATCTGTAGTGGTTAGTTTTAAAAGTTTTTGTAAGTAAATTACTAAATTACTTACTTGTAAGTTCACCAGGACAAGTCTTGCAGCAATTGCCAGGTTCCAGCTTGGGCTCGGCGCAGGTGGGTTCAACACATTCGTTCTTGATATTCCTGCACTGGACGCGCGCCACGATGCGCCTCTTCCGCTGCGTCTGAAGAGAAAACACGCAAGAAACAAAAACAAATTAGTCCAATTATCTCTAGGCGAATCGCATAGCACGTCGACGTCGCGATGGACGTCGGCGGCAGCAAGCAGCAGCAGTACATCGAAAATAAAATCTATTTCTGCGGCGTCTGGTCTAGTCGGGTTTTATTTCGTCGAAGGCGACTGCTAACACACATCGCACATCTCGCCCGCCGCGCAAATCCGCGAAGAGCGCCTACAAAGCGCCGTATTTATAGAAAAGCCGAGAAGGACCAAATGGAGAAAACCAGTTCTGCATTGTGTGCGTGTGGCCGTTCGTGACACTTCTTGCACATGCATGCATACATGTCGATAAACATATCGCCAGCCAGAGAGACCAACGATACATCAGCCGAGCAGAAAGGAGCAGAATAGCGGAGCAAACGGTGTAAAACTGTTCTAGTACTTACTTTGACACATTCGCAGCGCATGCAGTACAAGACGCCGATGGGTGCCCCCAGGTCCGGGATCCACGAACTGCCCAAATCTTTGATTTCCTTGCCAAACACGCATTCTGAAACAGGGAAACGCAAACATGAGAATCAAATCATCGGATGGTTGGGAAAACGAAAAAAACAATCATTAAGAGCAATTTCGCACATGTCTAGTTGAGTGACTAAGCGAATTCGCGCGCGAGATGTCACATGTCGCGCGCCGCGATGCACGTATGCATGCGCCCGATGACGCAACCCAGAGATCTCGCAGCGGCGGCCGCGACACCGTGTCTGCCCGGGCGCGAGCCGCGCAATTAATGTTAATTACGCGCGACTCGTACTCGGCGAGTGTATGCAAGTATCAATGTGTAAGTGTCGCCCCAATCGATTGAGAAAGGTCAGATCTAAATTAAAACGTTCCGCGTGCGGTCGGTCGGTGATGGTGATGATGATGATGATGGGCTTTGTTTGGGCCGACACCGCGCGAAACCGTACGCGCTCATTGAGTGCGAGCAGCGCGTGATGGGAGAGGAAGTCACATCGCAGCACTCACTGGCAGCAATTCAATGCCGATATAAAGTCATGAACGGACGTCATTAGATCATTTCACGACCTAAACGCTTCTAACTAAGAAACGTCATTTTTTTACCAAACAACGAACTTTAACTCAAAATAACCAACATATACAAACCACCCCCAAAATTGGGGATGCAATAATTTTATAGAGAATTTAATAAGGAACAAAATCAATTCATAATATTCAAATAAACTTAAACCAAAAGTTAAAATTTTTGGCTCTGCTGAACATTCAAAACTAAAAACAATTTTACCAAAAAATGTTTAAACGCTTGGAAACACCCTGTATAATTAAACTATTTTAGTGGTTTAAACTTTAATTAACAGAAAATTTAATCCTCGTTTTAGTGATATATTAAATACTAGAAATATCTTGTTGCAAAATTAAAAAATTGAATGTTATTTAGTAAAAACGCAAAACTTAAAAAAATTAATAAAATACTTTTAACCCTTAATAACCCCCGTTATAATTGTTTGTTCTAAAACTAAAATAATTTTATTTAATAAAGTATTTAATCCTCTTTCAAATGATGTATAACTTAACATCAAAATATTAACAAATACCCTTGATTTTTAACTAATAACTAAAAAATTACTAACTTTAAAAGAATGTTTATAAATTACGAAAAAATTCCAAAAATCACGGATATAAATTTTTACCAAACTAATCATCCTTCAACATTTCGCACCTTCGCTTCAATGCTTCACAGAAGCAAAACTCCAAAAAAATTCATTCTTTCTGCGAATCCTTGCGAAAACTTGCGAAAATAATAAAATAATGTGCGAAAAAGCGCGTAAAACGCCCGATTGGCTTCCTGATTTATATCGCGCTGAGTCGCAGGTTTAATGACCTGACGCCGCGCGTCGCCGTCGTCTAATTCGCTAGGCGTTTGTTGGGCCGAATTTTTGCGCGTCGCGATGCTCCCAAGCAACGTTTTATTACTTGTAAAAATAACGCATAACCGGCATGCCATCACACAGAGACATGCGCCTTTCTTCGCTGGTGGTGGCGAACGAATTGTAAATCAGCGTAATGTTTTTCGTCTGTTGCGCGAGATCATACTCATAGTTGTTAAATTCGTAGTTGTAGTGAGTTGCAGGCGTCTGACCGCCATTAATATTGCGGCTAAATATAAATAACAGCAAGCTACAGTACAACCAAAAACCAGAACTTCAAATTTCGACAAAAAAATCATTTCAAAGCTAAATTTACCAAAGTGTTTAAAACTTTAAATAAACTAATTATACATTAAAATAAAGATAATGTAATGCTTTACAATCTAAAACAAAGATGGTGCTGGTATCTTGTCTGGTTTCTAAGTTATGGATCAATAACCAAACACTTGTTATTATTGGTAATGCTAACAAGTTATAAGATTTCTTCTACTTCTTGAATCGCGTTCTGCCTAATTTGGCGCTCCTTCTCAAAGAGGAGAGTGCACACCATCTGCACTCTTAGCCTAAATACGCGTCGCACTTCCGTGGGGGCTTCTTCCTTATAAAGCCGCGTCAAGAAGACAGAAGACGTGATGCAACAAGTATCACACACAACACAACAGACAAAACAACAACCAGCATACAAGAAAAATAAAAACGAAAGAAAAAGGCAAGGGTTTTTTGTGCCAATCGTCAAAAAAGGCAACGATAAGAAAGTTGAAAATTCACCCACACGCATAAAACATAAAACACACAAAAACTGTTTCGTGAATTTAACACACTGTATAACAAGCCTTTGGCGGTCAGACAGACAGTTCGACCATATGGTCGAAGAGATGCGTCGTTGTGTAATTTCACCCAAAAACGGCGTAAAAGACGCCCACTTTTTATTTTCGTGGAGTTGTGTGTTACAATTCTGAATTAATTTACGCACACAAACACACTGTATGTTGAAGTACTTTACAAAGTGACTTTACATTCGATTTAATGAATTATAAACATTATCAGTGTCATTGAAACAAACATTGCAACGATTCCAAACAGCGTCGGCGTCGCCGATTAGTATATACAGTGTGTTTGGATTTTACAAAAAAAAATCATGAATCGAACAAAACACACCTACGTTTTTTTTGTTTGATAGAAACTTTTATTATTATTATTATCGCGCCGTGTCAATGTTCGTAATGCGTGATTAATTATGCGCGACACGTGCGCGTTTCCGCGAACATTTTGTCGCAACATAACAATAGGCATTGCGAAAGATATTGGCGAATTAGAATTAGAATTAAAGATTCAAAGATTCGCGACCGAGTGGAGGCGAATCAAACGCTTTATGCCGCGACTAAGTGAAGTTAAAGTTGACTAAACCTAAAGCATGTGGGTGCGTTACAGATTTAATGCGCTCATAAAAGAGAGTTCAAGATCATCTCAGCGCAATTTTATACTTACGAGCAGATGAAGGCGCGTTTTGATCATAATACAATCGCAAATAAATCAAATTTTTGTTTTGAATTAATTCTTTTCAAACAAGTTGAATTTTTTGGTTTTAAAAAAACTACAAAACACACTGTATCTTTTTTACTAATAAATATATCTTATCGGAGAAAACAATAACGAGTAGTGGATAAAATTAGCTTTCAAATTATGTATAACAACATAAATAAATAATTTCTCAAACTTTTTAAAACTAAATTTAAAGTCGCGATTAAATGTTTAGCATTGTCTTAAAAATTTGTTTTTTCTTATAAGACACTATGTATCTTTTATATTACTAAAGATATCTTAACGGGAAAAACTCTTACAAGAAGTAGATGAAATTAGCGTTTAAATGATGTATAACAATATAAATAAATAATTAAGAAACCTAATTGAAACTAAGTTTGAAGTTGTAACTTAAAAAAATGTTGTTAAAAAATATGTTTTCCGAAACAAAACACCCTGTATCTCAAAAACTATAATCACAAAAACCTCAAATTGAAATCCTCCTAAAACTACATAAAATTTCAAGTAAAGCCACACAATTGAAATAATCAAAATCCTAATCTAAATCTATGAAAATAAGCTAAAACTATTGAATTAATAAAAAGTACAAAAGTAACGTATTACAATGAGTACCTATGTAAGATACGTAAAGTTCGATTTTGTTGTTGGCGTAGATTTTTTCCAACGAAACGATACACTTTGCAAAAAAATATCCATTATCACCCGATAAGACTATTGATAGATCGTTATCGATGTCGGACGAGCCGATAAGACGCAATTGTTTCACCGCTACACCGGAAAGGCGCGCAGGGTTGCCATACGCACGCTCGCTGGTTGGCGAAGAAGAGGTGACGACTTGGTGATGTGATGATGAGCTAGCGAACACTTACACTTACTTACACTGGCCGCCCGATGAACACGAGACGCGACTTAAGTCTATAAATACTCGCACTTTTACGGCCGCGCGAATAGCGATGTGGCGCCGCGAATGCTACTACTAAACGATTTCGCTTTTTCGATACGCGGACGCTCCGCTCAGCTCGCCTCGCGCGCGCATACGTTGCGTAAGATATTAATTAATCTGAGACTTTGAGTAATTCGAACTGAAATTTGTTGAATTATGAAATTTTGCACTTTTTTCTACGAGTTTTAACGCAAAACTTGAAAAAAATGAATCTAAGTAAATCTTAAAGTCAAACAAATTAAAGTAAAACTTCAAGTCACACATTTTTTTTTAAACAAAAAAAATGTTGGACCATGAACACACTGTATACTTAAATTATAATGTTTGTGTTTAAAGTGACTTAAGTGCATCCGCGCAATGTGATGCGCGAACAATTATAGTGTCGGCGCGTCGCGACGCATTTCTATTTGAGTTTGGTGCGCTAAAAGCGCGTCGCGACGCCTATCGAGGTCGTTCCACCGCAAAAGACGAATACGAAACATTTTATTTACTATTATTTACTAAATCTTACTAAACACTAAATCGTGTCGTAGGTAAAGCGCTCAACGTTTTTTTTTTATTTTATTTTTGCAACAAAACCTTGTAACCGCCATATTGGATGCCACCCGAGGTCTGATCAAATCCGTTTAAGGACAAAACACGACATCTGTTTTGTTGATTTTGTTTTTTTTCGTTTCATGCGTTTGGCACACTCGACACGAAATGTGAAAAAAACGCGGAATTGTTATTACAATTTATTCGTTTGTGACGCATCGCGAGTGCTAAGCGGCAAAGAAAAGCCGACCTATTTTCCGCGACAGACGGTGCGACACTTTTTCGGGTACACCGCCGAGGTGTTACGGTGTTTACATGCATGCCCGGCGGTTGCGCAATCCGCCAGTGCCAAAAAGTGCTAAATATGACTAATACCACCAAAATAGATTTTTTATGCAAACATTTTTTAAAGGGAAATAACTCGAAAACTATTGTTTCTAACAAATTTATGTTTTAGATAAAAATTATTAAGAATTAACTAAATTTTAATAATAAATTTAAAAAATTTAATTTAGGTAATTAATAACCGAGATAATTAAGGTTAAAGTTAAACTTTAAATTGAAAAACCACGAAAAAATTTAACTATTTTTGTAAATAATTAAATAATTTAATAATAAATTATTGTGATAATTTGTTATTAATACCCTTAAAAGTTAATGAATCAAAGTTTTAATTCTAATTTTTATAAGTGATTTAAATTAATTTGTTTAAAAGTTATGAGAGTTCAAACTTTGCTAATTTTTATTTTGGTAATAATTTTGAAAATAAAAATAATTTTTAAAGTACAATAACTCGTTAAATATTTATTTTATAAAAATTTGTTAAAACTTAATAATTAGAGGGTGTTTGAAACTTTAAGTGGCGCTTTAAAATAATTAAATTTTTTGACTCTGCAAAAAGTTATAAGTCAATTTGTTAAGATCGGTTAAAATTGTAAAACCGTAGAATTTGTCAGCAGGTGCGTCCTAGCATAAATTTCCCGCCTGCCAAAGTGAGTTTCGCGCCTGATTGCCAGCACACCATAAATATTTGATTATCTCATATTTATTTACATTTTGCCTAGTTTTTCATATTTTTTCGCTGTGCGATAATTTTAGAAATAAACTTTGAAAACTCACCAGCAGCTTTATTGACCATCCGGGTGTCGGTTTCTTCCAGTAAAGGACTCTTCGTGCGCGCTTGTACTTGCGCTCCAAACATACAAATCAGGACCAGGACCAGCAAAACCATCCTAGACGTTGTCGTCGCCATCGTTAACAAAACGATTGGAAAACAATCAACGTTTAGTCGTAGAAAAAAATAGTGCGCATACAACAAAAAATCACTTGTTCGCACACGAAACTCGCAGGATTTACACTTCAATTCATCGTTCCACACCACCACTGCGAGCTGATCGCAAAAACGCCAAAATCGTCGTCGTAGGGAAAACTTTTGTTTGAATCTTTTTTCTCGTTTCGTTCGTTTTCGAACGCACGCACGCACTGTGATTGCACTGGGATTTTAATGCTTCATCAATTCGATGTTGCAGCAACTCTTTGCGGTGAATTTATTAAATTAGCACACGTTGTGTTCGTGGGATAAATGTCGCGTGAGTAGATGTCGTCGTCGTTGTAGGTGATACGTGCGGTGATTGCGACTCTGTACCGGGCGCGCGCTTGATTAAAGTGCGCTTGCTCGGGCCGGCGGAGAGGTGCGTGCGAGACTGAGCGCTGTGTGCTCGCCGCCCGCCGCTAAATGTGCTCCGACTGACACCATCATCCCCCCACCACCACCGGCGTGAATTGGTTTGGTGCATATTGCGGCCGCCGGCACCGCGCACCCACAAACGCACGCCACCGGCCAGGCGGCATGCGGCGCAAATGCATTTGACTTAGAAGTTACATACTTAAGTCAACTTACCTTCGTTAATTCGAAATTTGATTAACAATACATTTACATAAATATCTCAAAAACTATCAAAGATATCAAATTTTCAAAGGTCAAAATGGTAAAGTCGTTTTTTAAGAATGAGCACAACTTGGAAAAAATGACTTAAGTCAATTAGTTACAAAGTTATCACCAGTCAAAGTTGTAACTATAAACGTGCATTACAATTTTTCCTAAATGTTTTTCAACTATCTATCAAATTTCTCAAAAATTGTCAAAGATATCAAATTTTGAAAGGTCAAAATTGTTAAGTAGTCTTTGAAGAATGAGCACAAATTTGAAAAAGTGACTTAAGTCAATTAGTTATACAGTTATCACTAATCAAAGTTGTAACTAAAAAAATTCATCACACTTTTCTCTAATTTTTTTCTAGTTTTAATCAAATATCTCAAAAACTATCAAAGATAGAAAATGTTGTGAACATTAAAATTATAGATCAATTCATAAAGAATAAGTACCTTTAAAAAACAATAACTTCAGTTAAGAATTATTGTTCTTATGCATGAAAAACCCATCAATTACGTTATCAAAAAAGTAGAAAGTTACGTAATTTTAGTAACCAACTAAACTAATAATTTTAAATCTATTTAATATCCATTTAACTTTAAAAAAATCACCCTAAACTATAAACCAACAATTTTACATTAATAACCAGTAACAAGTAAGTAAACATACACTTTCTAACCTTTCATAGTTGACAAATGCTTTTGACCTAAGATCTTAAACCAAAAACCTAAAAACTCCACAAGTTCACTCACTAATCAGTAATCATAAATTTGCAACTTTGTTTATTGTTTTGTTAAGATTTTCAAAACAACCTTATCACTAAACCCGACAGCCATACTCCTCGTTTTAATTCATAAAACAAATTGCATGCAAATACAAATTTATTTATAAACTTCGAAGTTTATCAATTCATCAATTTATTTACTACAATGACAAAGTTAATTCTAAAATTTAACTTAGTCAAGTTTTATTCTCAAGTATTTCAAATAAAACAAATCAAAATGTAGGTAAATATGCGTTGTGTGTAAACTTAAAGATTAAAAGTATTAACACTGGATTAGAGCGATTACAGCGCCATCATGTACAACCCGCCATTGTAGAATAATTACGGCCGCTACCGTTTAAAATTTGGGAATTTCCCATCCGCTTACAATGTATCGTGAATATTTGACTTTTCGCAAAACATGAACTAACAATATTTACGGTTAAAAGTATCTAACAATTTACGTTTGTGGAAAATGACATTTTTCATACTTCAATCATAGCTAGTTTTTAATTGCGTTTGACAACTAACTAACTAACTACCAAAGTTAACAAAGTCTTATGCAACAATTGTGCCTTTTACATTATCAAGTACTAGTCCTGACATAATATACAAAGTGTTTATATTTGTGATTATTAAAAATAAATTTAGTAAGTAACAAAAAAGTGAATTACCAATAAATAATTTACTTCGAAATAATTAAATACTTAAACTCCCTGTATGTTGGTATTTCCTTGCAATTTTGCGCGACTTGTTAACGCGTTCGTTTAGCTCGCCTTCTAAATTCCGAAATAATTGTACTTTCACTAATCGCACACAATTCGCGGTACGTGTAACAAGTCGCGTGTGCCCGTACACTCCTCTCCCTGAACCAATCAGCAATATGACACTCAAGTCACAGATTTTTCTTTACTTAACTCGAACTAAGATTTGCCTTACTAACACTTAAACTTAAACTTATAGTTTACTTTGATGTTTATTTTTTTCTACAGTTTTAAGTTTTTTGTATGATACAATTACAAATCATACTTGTGACAGTTTGGGTCACACGGATTTTCGATAGTATAATTTTTCGCCAATTTGTTTGGCAACAGATGTGACTTTTTCTGCGTATAAAAACAAGTCGCGTTATTTAAAAAATAGATATATTGTTAGTAAGTAAGTAGTAAGTAAAGTTAAACTATAAATGTGTTTACTATGTGTGCTTAGTCACTGTTCGTTTTTTTTCGGTTCGCCGGAACACATCATCGCTTAATTTCGATAAAAATGAAAAGCTCAAAACCCAAAAAAATGAACCTGGCCAACGCCAAGTGGTTTTATTATAATATAAATCGGGATATTGCGCATCAGTTCATATTTATTCCATCTTTTTGAGTTTAAAAAATAAACACCGATTTGTTTTTAAAAATAATTTAAATTAAAGTTAAATTTCTTCTGTTTTTTATTAAAAATATCTTGGAATATATATTGTCTTTGAGTGTACGTATGATTTTTGCGATATATTGCATAGTTCATTTGTTATTAACAATTATATGATAATTTTTTAGAAGAAGCGCTAAAACTTTGATGTTTGTTTCATAAAAACAAAAGGAAATGTGAGCAATTTCCAATTTTTAACAAAATTCCTAAATTTAAAAAAAACGCAATTTTCTTCTCTTATAACATCCCTTAAAGTCAACTTAACACCTTTGTATCTATCCTAAACCTAATCCTTCCGAAAAGTGCTTGCCTCATTTGTCGGTTATTTAATCAGCTTACAATGTCGCCGTGTCCAGACTTCACTTTCCGTCGCGTTAAGCGGATTAAGCTTCCGAAAAGCTTCCGTGCGACCAAAGCGCATGAAACGTGCGCAAGAACCCACCTCATCAACACGTCGGTAGCGTAAACTAATCCGGCTGGCTTTACAGCGCAAAACGAACACAATCTTAAGGAGTCTAAGGACGAAAAGTCTTTAAGTTGTCGCAATGATTGCCGCGTCGCGCAGGAGGCGTGAAGGCATTGGGCAAAGCTCCTTTGCGGAAGTTAAGCTGCATGCAGTCGTCGCGCAGTTTGCGCAACAAAACTTGTTACATTTCTTGCCGATACATCTTTTGTCGCGACGACAGTGTCGCCTTCCCGCGTCTCAACTTTGTCTGCGACGAAGACACTAATTACCATTACAGGAATTAACGATAAATGATCACTATACTGAGTGTGACATTATCAATAACTTCAATTTTTTTGCTAATTAATTTATTTAATTGTTAATTGTTAAATGACGTTTTAATTTATTAATTTAATAATTTTAATAATTTATAATTATTATTATCGTATTTTTCGTTCTAATACTATTGTTGTATATTACTTAGGTCACTTATAATGTGTTATTGTGACTTATTGCGAATGCGCGCGCATTAAAACTTAAGTTTTAATGAAACGGCCATTGCGGCGCCCGTCCGGCCGACCATAGCCGAAGAGCAGGCGTGAGAAGTCTACATAAATATTTACTAATCAATATGATAATTTAATCAAATGTCAATTAATTTTCAGTGAAAACTAAAAACTCACCACCAACTTGACGCTTGGTACGCAGGCATTAAATGTTTTCCTACGTTCTGTCGCGTTTTTTTGTTGCAAATTTTCTCAAGTTTATGCCCATATTCCGCACAATTTGTTGGCTGGTTTGGTGCGTTGTGTCTGCCGCCCGAGTTTGCCCGACGGACGCATTGTAATCGCTTAATTCGCTGCTATAAATGGTAAAACGAGCGTCGACGACGCGCCGAGCGTCTGGTTTTCTCGCGCCGCTCCTCGGGCCAAAGTGTTGCGGCCTGTCAGAGTGTCGGATACTCATTCGCGGATGGGACATGACATGTCGATCGTGGCGATGTGTTGCGCCTCTTTCGTCCTTGGCCAATTTAATCCCTAGTGTTTGCGTACTTTACAAACTTCACTTACAAGCACATACACACATGCCGTGTGTACAATTCTTTTAAATTTTCATAGTTCTGTCTGTTAAACACATCAATCTATTTATAAATTTTAAAAAAATGACTAATTATTTTACTACACAAAAATAATTTGCGAAATGTAAACATAGATGGCGGGAATAGCCAAATTTTTTATTGCAATTTACATACAACAATTTGTTGCTATTAGTAATACGCAAATTTGCAATAAACAAACATAAATTATTATGCACTAACTAACCAAGCAAGCAAACCTAGAGAACCTAGACGTGTCTGCAGATATAAATAACAATAAACTAGATAAATAAAATGTAAAACTACTCGAGTGTGCTCGTACAAACCAAACGAGATTGTTGCAATGCGCGTCTAATAACTAAGGAAAACTAAGCAAAATCTATGCACGTACGTATTAATTGGCATAAGTTACGAGCGATTGTCGCTGGTGCATAATTGCCGATAAACAAATAAACAAACGCGCGATATAAACAAATAAACAATCAGATAATTGCAAACATATTGCGCTACTTGCTATAACACAACAATTTATAAAACATAATATTATTATCATATTCATTTAGACTTATTTCCGTACGAGTCGGCCATTTTGCTTCACTTAACCTACACGTGCAATATATTTATTATTTATATTTGTAATAATCTCAGCTATATAATAATGTGTGCAATCGTAAATATTTGACAGGTCTAGCGTGGTGTTTGTTGTGAGGTGTTAATTTATGCAAATGATAGGGAAAACCCAAAAAGTTATAAAGCTACAAAACTACCCTACCGGTAGCCATTGTAACCACGCGCGCGCCCTTGGTGTCATTGTAACGCTAATCCCTAATCACATTGGGCGTAATTGTCTAAGCCCTGTTTAGCGTATTATTTCCGAGCTTCAAAGAGCAAGGCAATAAA